>OV884047.1:1817500-2045000 GCA_930367265.1 Catocala fraxini
ATCCCGTGAACATAGATGACCCTGTTCTAGTAGTTTAACTAAACATCGCGCATCACTTTCAAGTGATAGACACAGAGGACACCCAGACTCGAACGAGTGTTTTTGTCCTGCGTGCGTTTCAAGTATACAACACTCGCATAGAGGTAGTAATACTTATACTTATAATTCTATGACATACACACAACGCCATCTAGCCCAAACTAAGCAGAGCTTGTACTATGGGTACTAGACAATGGATAAACATACATATATACTTTATTTTTTGTAAATACATACATATTATATATAGAGACACCCACACCAAGACAAACATCCATGTTCATGCACACAAATGTTTGACTTGTACGGGAATCGAACCCGCGACCTCAGACGTAGCAGTGTCACAACTGTGTGCCACACTGAATATAGTCTACTTGTTTTCTTATTGTTACTTCGACTTACAACAAGGAAATAAACAGTTTGGTTTTAGTTTTGTTTTGAACAATAGCACAATAAAGCAGAAAATAAGATAAGTAATATTATTATCTGCGGTAAATATTTTAAAACTTAAGTCATTGCGCTAGATGACAGTTAACGCCATTAATGTCATTCTTAGTTCCAACATATCCCGCTGCGTCGCTAGTAGTCACTTCACAACATGCGGTGTCGCTACAACTGGAATCGCGAGACTTATCGCCATACTATACCAACTACGTACATTCCGCCATGCTACCAGTCCAGAGAATGCGAGCAAAACCACCAGTGAAAACTACACTGATATAATAAATCTAGACTTTCCCATTACATTGTGCATACATAGATACAATAGTGCCACAGCTAGCATAGAAAATTACTCTTTGAGATGAATGTGATAGAAAGCAGATTATACTAGATGACGCTGCAAACACAATAAAATTGAGATGGCTATAATTTCAAGAAAGTATTTAATGTTCTTTTATTGTACTAAAATGGGGCCTACAAACGGTATCTTACTTGGCGACACTGATTGCTCTCGGTAGAAGAACATTTTCTATAGTTTTGGTAACGCAGATAAATGTTTGAGCTTTGTAAACGCAAAATGGCAAATTATGTGATACATAGTTATGTATACTGTTATAAGATAACACTATTAACTTAAATTGTACACTAAAGAGCAGCTATAGCTCAGTGGGGAGACCAACAGACTGCAATGCAGAGGGTCTCGGGTTCAAACCTACGTTGCGCACCTCTGACTTTCGGAAGTTATATGACTTTTTGAAATTATGTGCGTATTGATGAACAATTATCGCCTGCTCCGTGCCTCGGAGAGCACGTTAAGCCGTCGGTCCCGGCTGCCGTGATCACCTATGGCAGTTGTTATTGGGAGAGTGTCGACACAAAAGATCCCACTGGGTCGAGGTGTCGCCGGTCTGCACTGACTGGCCCCCACATAAGATACATAAGATAAATTGTACACTATCGTTCTCTATCATGTAAATTTTATGTGCGAGCTCACCCTTTTTAATGTGCGGTGAGGATAATTTTTATAGGAACAATATTTTATATACTTGCAATATAAAACACAACACCCGCAATACGAATAAATCCTATACTGTGTAGGTAGACCTTTTCAAACATTGCAACGACGGACACAAAGATCATTGAGTCTCAAAACAACTATTCATTAATTAAATTTGAAATATATCATATCTACATTTAGTTTTGTGGTTTCGCCAAACGAACATACAGTTATTTTCGCATTTATAATATTAGTAACTTAACGTTATTGGAACATGGGATATATTCCAATAACATTTGTCTAAGTCATAAACATTTAAAGATGTCAGTCACTATGTGTCGTTTCTATTTAACACCTTTGAACGGTACATAGTGTTAATTTACATTATAATAAACTGCCATACATCCAAAATGCTTACGAACCGTTATTAAAAGTCATATAAGATAGTAATTTACCGGAACTTTAAATTACGGTCTTTAAGACCGAATTTTGGCCATGACGGTCATCCTTAATAGAGACTAACCATCTGCGCAGGACACGTCATAGTGCACAAGTGACTGCGCTAACATAAGTGCACTATTCTCTTACTCTCATAATCCAATGAGATGGTATTCCGAAACGACCGGAGGAAATCTAATACTCGAACAACGGATTTACGTACTTGAGGCACGCAGGTGAAGGCTATAAACTGTCACGCTGGTCTATTACGTAATGGAAGACTTCACATATCTTTGAGAATATTATGCAGAATTTTCAGACAAGCAGATTTTCTCACGATGTTTTTCCTCGCCTTTAAAACGAGCTATTATTAATTATTTAATACAGAATATAAAGAGTAAGATGTGTGCCTTATCAAACTCGAGGGATCTGCGTGGCAGTCCAACTCTCTCCGGCTAGGTTATTGCTGCGATAAATTGCCTCTGATTTGGTATGATTTAATTAATCGCTTTTGTGATTCTTAAACGGGCGCAGACCACTTTCCATCAGAACTAAATTAATTTCCTTTCCTCTTGAAAAGACAGAAGGAATCTGATCTCGAGTTTCACTTTTTATTGGCGTTTGAGAGAGTGGTGATGCGTGGAGGACATGCTAGCTTTTCATCTTTATTCATAGCTCTTGCATATATGGTTAGATTGGTTTTGGATGGTGACAATGTAGAGAGTTAATAAATAAATTGACTGCATGCATAGCGTAGCGATTTAAGTGATCGCCTCGCCACTGCCAAAGCGCCAAGTTTTGTGGGTTCGATCCCCACAAGGGACAAACATTTGTGTTATCTACGAATAGTTCCGAGACTGGGTGTTCTTTGTGTCTTTGACTGCCTATGAGGTCTCCCATGACACAGGAATTATGCATAGTGTAGTGTCGTGCTATTTATATATATGTAGCAGTTGCTTGTAAGTTTTAGATTTCGGAAAACCGGATTCTCTTTTAAACTACTGTATGTTACTTGACGGCGCAATGCTTTAAGTGGTCTCTCCTTCAGGTGTCCAAGCTGCTGCGGGTAAGATCCCTGTTCAAGACAAAGTAAATAGTTAAATAAATGACTAACTCAATTTAGAACAAGCAATCAAATCACTTGACACTTTGATTTGTCTAATCATTGATTAATTAACTATTCGCCTTTCAGAAAGCCGGTACGACTTTCAAATAAAAGAAACATTCGATTTTTGACTTTGCTCGTCTTTAACATGTCAAGCCTTGAATACCAGACATAATTCAAAATGTAATATCTGGACACCAGTGTGCCGCTGCGAAAAAAACTATATTGAAATACGTTTTCATGCGTTTATTGAATTATTCTTATTTTGCTACTAACCGCATCTGATTTGTTCCGCTTGGTTAGACTCGCGAAATATAACGCTTACTAGGCATAAATAGTTCACAGAATCAGTTAGTTGCATTCAAATCGATTGAGTACACGGAATAATGAGACTAATGCGAGAGAAATGGCATTGAAATTGTATGTAAGAAAACCAGTGTGGCCATGTTGCATATAATACCTTGCAACATTGCAAAATCACTTTTATTAAAGACTAGCTTTTGCTCACGGCTTCACTTCCGTAAAAGTAGGTTATGTTATGTTAGTAACAGTACGTTTCTAAAAGCATATGTTACTCGGTGGTAATATAGCTTTCTAATCGTGAAACAATTTTTAAGATCGGTTGAGTAGTTTTTGAGTTAAATCCTTACGAACAAAGCAACAATAAATCAATTCTTCCTCTTTATAATATTAAAAGGTATAGACAAGCATCGTTCAGTTTAATCACAGTGTGCAAGGGAATTTACAAGCATATGATTAACGGACACATAATATACATAGACACAGAACAATTGTCTAGTACCCATAGTACAAGCTCTGCTTAGTTTGGGCTAGATGGTGTTGTGTGTACGTGGTAGAATATTATTATTATGAGTACTTTTGTTTTTCTCAGCTCAGGGCTGGTTTTGTCTACAGTTACGGGCCGAAACCAAGTAAATGTAGCGTGTGGTGTGTTTAAGGTCATGTAGATGAAGTGTTTTGTGTAACCTCGTTTTCATCAAGAGACATAAACTTTCTAACTATTCTGCAGGTGTTCAGAATGGCGGCTTTTTGTAGCATAATGTATAGGGAATCTTTAAGGTCTATTCATTTCAGACTATTGTGAAGATATTTAGGTATGATACCGGTGGTGGAAAGAAATATGCGCACTATGTAAACTTTGTCTTGTTTCCATATTCTTGTTACTTCATCCTTCAGCTCTGCATATTATTATTATTATTATAACTTGTGGATCATACTCATAAATAGTCCCGGGCCGTGTGGGATTCAGATCCACAATACTCAGCCTCCCTCGTTTGCTCGGAGAGCAAGCTATCCGAGCAGTCGATAGTTTTAAACATAAGCTCGATATATCTGAGCATTATATTAATCCTAAATAATACAGCCGTCGCTATTTTTACACAAAATCATAATTACTGATCATATTCAGTCGTGTCCGGTCGCAGAATGTTATCAAAACAGACTATGTATGTATCTTATGTGGGGGCCAGTCAGTGTAGACCGGCGACACTTCGACCCGACACTTCGACAGTGGGATCTTTTGTGTCGACACTCTCCAAATAACGAATGCCGGGACCGACGACTTAACGTGCTCTCCGAGGCACGGAGCAGGCGATAATTGTCAATCAATACGCAAACAGACTATGTAACTATTTTATAGAGATATCAACATAACTTTACATAATTATAGAAAGATTTTGTGCATTTATAATTTTGTGTGTTTATGATTACTAATATATATATTTAATATATATATTAGCCTAGTGGGAAACCATTGGACTGCCACGCAGAGGTCTCAAGTTCAAACCCAAGGCGCGCATCTCTGACTTTTCGAAGTTATGTGCATATTGAATTATTAATTATCGCTTGCTTTAACGGTGAAGGAAAACATCGTGAAGAAACCTGCATGTCTGGGAGTTCTTCATAATGTTCTCGAAGATATGTGAAGTCTGCCAACCCGCACTAGGCCAGCGTGGTGGACTATGGCCTAAACCTCTCACAGTGAGAAGAGGCCCGTGCCCAGCAGTGGGACAATTTAATACAGGGCTGATATTATTATATATATTTATAATTAATAATTAATCTGGCTCATTCATTGCCAAATGTTTCTAAAGATGCCTCGCGCTGAGGCGGAACACGTATCGACGCATATTTTGTGCTTGAAGCGGAATACTGCAAGTTGGAGTACGCCCGGGTCCAACGTTGTGGCTGTCCCTATCCAGAGGAGTTCGGTATTGTCAACCTTTGTCTATTGCAATAGTTGAGGTGGGCAATCCGAGGGTGCGCGGCGGGTTCTTCTCTGCCCAATAATTGTATTACTAATACCCAGTAGTCTATTGTCAAAATTTAACCATAATCATTATCGAAAATTTGAGGAAAACATTTTAAAGCTAATATATTTTTATACTCTGTAGATGTTTATGTAAACGGCTACTAAACTAAAAATGAAGAAGGGGATGCTGGTCTTTTTTACCTACCTATCTTTATATATATTAATTATATTATAAATCTACTGTGCGTGTGTTTATAATTAAACTCCTCCTAAACGGCTGGACCGATTTTGATGAAATTTTTTGTGTGTGTTCACGCGGATTCGAGAATATTTTTTTTCGTGTTTACTGGACAATACGTCTGTCAGGACAGGTAGTATATATGTAAATAAAAAGCTGTCATTAATCTCTTATTGATATTATTCGTCAATGGCTACTAAACAGAATAAAATACAATTAACAAATATAGGAAAAAAAGGTTCAAAACTGTTTTATCTTTGCCTATGTATATATTTTTGATATTTGTATAGTAGTTATATATTTTGACTTTATGAATGGTTTAATGGTTTAAGTGGACGCCTCGCCTCTGCCGCCGCGCCGGGTGTTGTGGGTTCGATCCCCACACGGGACAATAATTTGTGTGCTCCGCAAATGATTGTTCCGAGTCTGGGTGTTCTTTGCGTCCGTTGTTTGAATGTTTGTAAAGTTCCCCCCAACACAGGAATTATTACTAGTGAGGAAGTTGTATTTTAAAACAAAAAGAAAATATATATAATTTATCGATGGCGTAGTGGTTAGTATAACCGACTGCCACGCCTGAGGTCGCGGGTTCGATTCCCGCACAAGTCAGACATTTGTGTGCATGAACATGGATGTTTGTCTTGGTCTGGGTGTTTCTATGTATAATACTTATGTATGTATTTATAAAAAAAAGTATATAAGTATGTTTATATATATATATATATGACATATAGTATATATATATGACAATGTTTATCCATTGTCTAGTACCCATAGTACAAGTTCTGCTTAGTTTGGGCTAGATGGTGTTGTGTGTATGTGATAGAATATTATAGAATATTATACAAATATCATAAATATATATGTACATTACCTATATACTCTTCAAATAAACACCTATTACATAATTGCATGTAATCGAAATTGCAGTTGCATGCCAATATTAACCTTCGCCATCAACTTCACCGTGACTTACCGTCCTACTTGACCGTAGCAAATTTAATAGACCTTACTTACTACTGATAAGTTCCGACAGCATGATTAGAGGCAATGTCGACAACCATTCTATTATAGATTTTATCGTAAGAATTGTAAATTTATGCAATTCGCTCTAGTTAGAGAATTGGCATTATAATATGTCCATTTCAGTACCAAATACAAGACTGCGGCAGGCGCCAAGAGAACCTACATCCCGCACTAATCTTTAAATACTCTAAATTAGGTTTCCTATCGTTTAAATATTTAAGTTTATTCTCTGACGGAATTTGAGAAAGTGGTACTGGATTATCTTAGTATTAGTAATCTTTAGTATACTTTAGTAGTCTACTTTAGTAGGGTAATAATAAGAGACCCCACAAACGGCCGACTTTTGATCGGCCGATAGTTTGGTCGAGTTTGGCTGCTAAGCGCGCACACTGGTTCGACTAAACAGTCGGGTCTGTGATGAGTGCGCATACTAGACAACAATCGGCCGACAGTTCTTGGACAATTTGCTATTTAGTTTGAAATCGGCTTTTGAATCACGTCGTTTCAATCACGAGAGTGGTCGCATAATGAAAATTACACAATTCTCCAGAAGTATTATTATTGCTTTTATACAACGGAGGAGTAGGATCAAGAAGAGAAATTGAGAGTATTGGGTGGATCCTATCTACAGTGACAGATTATTGCAAGGAAAATTTTACACGATGCATTTCAAATTACTAGATTATCCGAAATAAGACAGCACCATCATGAAAAATAGACATAACCATCCAGTGCCAAAGCTCGGAGCAAACTGAACTATAGGGCGAGTCTGGCCGACTAAACAATCGGTGGTATGCGCGCGTGGAAGAGCGCCGTACTGATAAGCAGTCGGCCGATAGTTTGCCGACGGTTCAGTTTGAAGGCAATCGTGTAGCCTATCAGCTATTTTATCGGCCGATACCGAATTATTATAACGTGCGCACTCCCATACATCTTCATACTGATTAAGAAACTAACCAAACTATCGGCCGATCGAAAGTCTGCAGTTTGCGGGAACACTAATTGTTTCTTCGTATGTAATAACAATGTGTGCTGAATAAATAAATAAATAAAATAAATTTCTATTTACTTAACCATATTGACTAGCATTCGTTCCAGACTCTGCCATATTCATGTTTTATTGCTACTTATACACCCCGTGACTTTGACCGCGTAAATCTTACGGGAACGCACACCGAGGTAAAAACATAGTCAAGTCAGTTCAAGACAAAGTCTTAGTTTTTACCAAATCCGTTTACCGGTTTATTCAGTAACACAATATGTAAGTATATTCACAAACGTTCACATTTATAATATTCATAGGATGTATGTATGTATCTTATGTGAGGGCCAGTCAGTGCAGACCGGCGACACTTCGACCCGGTGGGATCTTTTGTGTCGACACTCTCCCAATAACGACTGCCATAGACGTTCATGGCAGCCGGGACCGACGGCTTAACGTGCTCTCCGAGGCACGGAGCAGGCGATATTTGTCAATCAATACGCAAACAGACTATGTAACTATTTTATAGAGATATCAACATAACTTTACATAATTATAGAAAGATTTTGTGCATTTATAATTTTGTGTGTTTATAATTACTTATATACCTATACATTCAATATATATATTAGCCTAGTGGGAAACCGTTGGACTGCCACGCAGAGGTCTCAAGTTCGAACCCAAGGCGTGCATCTCTGACTTTTCAAAGTTACGCACATAATGTCAAAAAGTCATGTAACTTCCGAAAGTCTGAGGTGCGCGACGTGGGTTCGAACCCGAGACCCTCTGCATTGCAGTCTGTTGGTCTCCCCACTGAGCTATCGCTGCTCATATTAATAGGATACTGCTTGATTATAACATATATAATAAATATTAAAAGAGGAACTATTAGACGAGACTTTATTAATCAACAGTCTACTGCAGTCCACTAGTCGACATAAGCTACTTCTATTTTTCGCCTCAACATTTGATCTTATGCTATATCAAATCTAATCTAACAACATTTTTATGCCGTCAGTAAACCTGGCCGTAATAAGGTACTGCAACATCTAATATGTATGTTAACATCTCATATACTTATATAAGTATCTCAAATCAGTTCTCGTTCCGCGGTAAATAGGGTTTCTGAAATTCCCTAAGGAGCACCTGCCGTGTCAGCTACGGAAAAGCTTTTCTCTTGCGGAGTCAGGAACGCGTTAATGATACTTCTTAATTTAATTTGCGGACATGCATTACGGTTAATTACTATGGCACCCATAGTCTAGGGATCATAGTCACGCCGTCAGTCCGAATGTCGACTTAGAATTATCTTGAGTCATCAACTGATATTAATTCGCTATGTCATGAGTAATCGGGACGTCCTAAGTAAAATTCCTGTGTTGGACAATCACCATTAGACTATCAGGCAGTAATTGTGTGTAATTCTTTTCTACATATCCGCTCGATGATATACAGAGCACCAATTCTCGTAAAAAGCTGTTCGAAATAGAGTTTCGATCAAATATCAGTGTCATAGTTATCACAAATGGTATTCCCCTAAAACAAAATAAACATCAAACGTGAACATAAATTCCATTTCAGTTAATGCCTAACAGTTATTTGACTAGGTAACGAGGTTGGAACACTATTCTAAATAGACTACTACCAGAATAGGCCCTCTCACCGAACCAGCATACAAAAAAAATGTCCACACAATTACTGCCTTTTATGGTTTAGGTATTTGATATGAGTCTATGAAAACAGTTCTATAATATAATAGACACGATTTAAAAAATAATAATATACTTGTATCTTGTATCTTATGTGGAGGCCAGTCAGTGCAGACCGGCGACACTTCGACCCAGTGGGATCTTTTGTGTCGACACTCTCCCAATAACGACTGCCATAGATGTTCATGGCAGCCGGGACCGACGGCTTAACGTGCTCTCCGAGGCACAGAGCAGGCGATAATGGTCAATCAATACGCACATAATTTCGAAAAGTCATGTAACTTCCGAAAGTCAGAGGTGCGCGACGTGGTTTTGAACCCGAGACCCTCTGCATTGCAGTCTGTTGGTCTCCCCACTGAGCTATCGCTGCTAAATAATATACTTACACCCAACCCATTATAAAAATAACATGCATTATAAATAACTAAACATCTCATAATGAGCACACAAGTATGATAAGATCGTTCGTGCGAATACACATAGCATTGATGCTTTGCACGCAATATGCTTTTAAATGCATGCTTTTTATAATATTACCTACTTTTAAATATATATTTATGTTTTTATACGTCCTATGTAGCAAACAATATATCTATTACATATGTTGTACTCGTACTTTACTTATTTATTGTTATACGTCCGAGGCCAAAATGTTAATTCATGATACTCTGAGCTCATTCTGCGTAAGTAAGAATACCAAAGATTAAATTATGTTAGGGTTCTTTTAAATAAATTCACTTCAAGGCGTGAACATGGTTGCTGTAAATCAACTGAAACGCAGGGGATAATGTAAATTTAAATATATAGTACCTATATAGTTTTGAAATTATATTTAGTTTTGAAATGACCTTAATTTCTTTTCTCGCGACGGTATTAATTAATAAAGCGTTAGACTTGCGATTGGGGTCACGGGTTCGAATCCCACCCATTGCACTACTAACGTGAACCCACTCTTAACAAAAGCATAGTAGCTTAGCTTACAAGAATACTTGTCATTTGTAAGCCAAATTGCTAGAAAGACATAAAAAAACATCCGTAAATAGTAGTTTAATTTTAAGGAAAAATTCAATTTCGGCGCTCAGGATTATTCTTACGATATATGTATTTTACGCTTCCCAATAATGACCTCATGTTGCTTAAACAATATTTAGACAAAAGTACCGAGCGTCCTAACTTGTAATTACAGTATTAGATTATTAACAACAGTATTAGACATAGATTTATTCATACATTTGTTCAAACGGTGCTTGTAGAAAATACGCAATAGTAATAGCTAAGAATACTAATGATTATAATTAATATTGTAATTAGTTTCTTAAGGCTTTAATGAGGTTTTGTTTGGACTAACTGGACTTGAAGTTTCACGTGCTTATGAAGATGCTATACAGCAGCGATAGCTTAGTGGGGAACCGTTGGATTGCTACACAGAGGTCCCGAGTTCAATCCCAGGGCGCGCATCTCTGACTTTTCGAAATTATGTGCGTATTAAATACTTAATTAACGCTCGCTTTAACGGTGAAGGAAAACACCGTGAGGAAACCTGTATGTCTAAGAGTTGCACATAATGTTCTCTAAGATATGTGAAGTCTGCCAACCCGTACTGGGCCAGCGTGGTGGACTATGGCGTAACCCTTCTCACATTGAGGAGAGGCCCATGCCCAGCAGTGGGACAGTTTAATGCAGGGCTGCTATTATTATTTGTTTCTCTTTCACTGGTATTTCCCTAACACGTTAGGAAAATAACCGGCCCTTTGGGCGGCTTACACGGGGTCATAGGTCCAATATGCAGAGGCCCTTATGAAGATGCTAACCTCACCGAGACCTATTTAACGCAGGGATTCATAAAGTTTAAAGATAACGAACACTCACCAAATACCTTTGATTTTATGGAACCTCATATCCAATGATTACAAATCAAGGACACTGTAATTTAAATAAGAAAAAACTACTTCTCGTCACATATTTTACGCTATTTCAAAATAATATTTTTGTATTACTGTGGTAACAGCCGAAATAAATAATCACGCGGAGCCCTGGTGACTTTTGAAAGGAACCTCTTGATTCCAGCATCCACATTATGAATCACTGATTTAAAAATTCTTCACCGTGTTACTTGCAACTTGGGGAATACTTATCAGCCATTGGCGTAAAGAGGAGACAGGTAGAACGTGCCTACCCATAATTTTCTAGTCCTCAGCAGATAGCAACATGTTTTGTGTCGGCCATCTTGCTTCTAAACAGAAGAAACGCATATAAAACTCACATTATGGCCACTGTTCTAAAAATACATCTCTCGATTTACTGTTTTTCGTTCGATATAACTCAATAAAATTCGCGGTTTAATTATCTCGTGTGGTTAATTAATACAAATAAATGTGAAAATTAGAATAGACACAGAAAATGCCAAGACATGACCTTAGTTATTATGTATCTTATTTGGGAGCCAGTCAGTGCAGACCGGCGACACTTCGACCCAGTGGGATCTTTTGTGTCGACACTCTCCCAATAACGACTGCCATAGATGTTCATGGCAGCCGGGACCGACGGCTTAACGTGCTCTCCGAGGCACGGAGCAGGCGATAATTGTCAATCAATACGCACATAATTTCGAAAAGTCATATAACTTCGGAAAGTCAGTGGTGTGCGCGTTGGTTCGTACCCGAGACCCTCTGCATTGCAGTCTGTTGGTCTCCCCACTGAGCTATCGCTGCTCTATAGTATCTTTAGTTATTATACTCAGAACTCAATAGTAACGGTGCTTTAAAACTCGTTTATAAGTAAAACCTATTCCGTTTGATCATCGCAGCTGATATCAGAATCTGCACGTAAAATATTTGTTTATTGGTTTACCAGCAGCTATTACACTAAAACATTACAAAATAGAACATAGTATTATGCTTAATCTTAGTGTATTGAATCGAAGTAGGCGTTACTTGCGGAAGTCCATTGTAATAAAATGATTGGGAAGAGAGAAACCCGCCACGTACCCTCGGATTGCCCACCACAACTATTGCAATAGAAAAAGGAATATATGCGACGCATATTTTGTACTCGAAGCAGAATACTGCAAGTTTGAGTACGTCCGGGTTCAACGTCGTGGCTGTCCGTCCCTATCTAGAGGAGTTCGGTATTGTCAACCCAATAATTTTATTAATCTTAGTGCACATCTTATGTAAGTAAACATAACATACATATAATTTAATATAATTTCGGAAATAACTAATGATAAAAGTTATCCAAATATCGGAAAACACGGGCGTTATTCCTAGACTTCTTAAGAAAGATAATTATTATTATGTAAGCGAAATCAGAAAAAGCTAAACACTCTGTAACCTCACTGTTTCTCGTATCTGCTTAATAATAATCGAATTTAGTCGTGCTGCAGATTCAAGTAATTTTTGTCTCTTTAAAACATGACAGGTAAATGTAAATTCACACAAACCTTTCAAACCGCGGCCGCACACCGGTGGCCAACCACTATATACTTTTTATTATATGTGGTATTCTAAGACTTGACAGGCTAATAAATGTAATCTTAACGTTCATAAGTGTTACTTTGTGGCCTATATGAATACACATATTTTTGGTTTTGAACACAGCAGTAATCATACGCCATTTAATGCGTGTAGAGCCGCGGGCCAGAGTTAGTAAAACAAAAATACCTTTATCACCAAACCTGACCCTACCATTATGACCGTTAGTACATTGAACGCATGCAACGTATTTTGATTTACTTCACAAATAGGCTACTCACATTTCCTAGTTCGTGTAACAGCGGCCATAACTTCTATGTTACGACAGACCTCAATAAACGTTGCGTACCAATAACCGTAAAATTTCCGTCAAATATATCACACGAATATATGCGACCGTCTGTTTGAACTATTGACATTTGTCCAAGTATTGGACGAGAAATTTATGGAGTTAAAACATTGTGATAATCGCAATGGTGATATTATAATTATCACTTAGTTCCACCCAATAAATTTCTACTGTCATAATTTGGATAAAATAGGGTAATTTTCATCATAGTTACATACATTCTTTCGTGTTCCATGACTAAGTTAATGGAAAACTGGTATTATCGCAATCATACTTAGTATTTACATACCTTTCCCTTCATGAAAGACTTGTCGTGTCGGCCAGGTTGTACTGGCTGCTGTCACAAAAAGACTCATGAAAGCAGCCATATGCAGAAATATAAATTTTTTAAATACTTTTAGAGTAGCAAATGTACGTAGCAAAAAGCAGGGTTTGCTCAGTGGGGAGACCAACAGACTGCAATGCAGAGGGTCTCAGGTTCGAACACACGTCGCGCACCTCTGACTTTCGGAAGTTATATGACTTTTCGAAATTATGTGCGTATTGATTGACAAATATCACCTGCTCCGTGCCTCGGAGAGCACGTTAAGCCGTCGGTCCCGGCTGCCATGAACATCTACGGCAGTCGTTATTGGGAGAATGTCGACACAAAAGATCCCACTGGGTCAAAGTGTCGCCGGTCTGCATTGACTGGCCCCCACATAAGATAAGATAAGATACATCATGAAACATTTTTATATGCAAAGCAAACTCGCAACTGCTAACTAGTTTTAAACCAATAATAAAGTTATTAAGTATAGTGCAATATATTCAAACTTTATTGATTTCAGAAATATGGCGAGACTCAACTTACTCCTTGTAGCGTGCCAGCTATTCACCCTACCTTTAATAGCAAGAACTGACAATGACAACCCTTTCATGGACCTGGCATCAGCGTTTCTTCAAAATATGGGAGGTGCAGGCGGTGATGGTGGAAACAACATGGATGGGTTAGCAGCCATTGGCAGTCTTGTCGGCAATTTGATGCAAGGAGACAACGCTAAGAATCTAGGGTCACTTCTTGGACAAAATGGTGGTAACGCCGGTGACTTATTATCTGGTAAGTGAATCTTCGGTGCGAAATAAATAAACAGCTAGGTCTGTAAAACCATAAGCGTAATGGTAAGCTATTAACGTGATCTATAATACATATCGCACCTTTAATAAAACAGAGACTTATCTCAGTATTTTGGATTAAACAAATTTGAACTCTATTGCAAAGATTTAACACAAATATAATATTAGAATTTAACATATACAATTAGAGTTCAAATTGCCTTACTATCAAATTTCGAGTTAAGTCACTGTTTTATTAAGAGTGCGATATGCTTCTTTTGGAATAGTAATCAAATCGTGGAAACTCCGTAATTTTTGTCCTTGAGTTGGAACACAAATCTGTTTGCTGACTAAAATAGTCAAAATGATAGTGATTTAGTGGCACAGTGGCAGTGACTGCCGTGCATGAAGTCTCGGGTTCAAATCTTGGGTCAGACCAAAAAATGGTATTGACAAGAAATTCTTAGAAGCAACCCCAAATTAAGCAGTTGCCGGTGTTACACACCCCATGCCTCGGCAAGCACGTAATGGCTTTAGTCTTGCACCTGAACTCTATCAAACGTGTCGGAATGCCGTCCCATCAGATTATGTGAATTAGGGAACAGAGAATGCACTTGTGTTTGCGCACACAGATGTGCAATATAATATCTCCTGCGCAGATGGCTAGTCTCCTTTAAGTTTGGCTGCCATGACCGAAATTCGGTCTGGAGATCATTACTAACTCGTTCGGGGTCAGCAATTAATAAAAAAGACTACTATGGGAAGTACTATGGAAATTATAGGGTTTGCGACATCGAAGTCTCTAAAAGCCGAGATCACATACAATAATCACCTGTATTGCAAACGAACAGATTACAGCCAGTGTAACTCTCCCACTGCAAAACCGTCTTCAGCAACAAGATCCTTCATAAATCGGATTTTTCGAAGTGTAACAACTATATTGAAATGTTTATATTACACAAGAATAAAACTGTCGTTTGCTGAGTGGAGAGAGAATAAATACATTCCATAAAAATGTAATGGCGCTTCGCCGCAATATGTATATGGCCGAACATACAATAAGACGCCAGGCTAAATCTTCACTTTAAAAAGCAAACAATTCCCCTAGCAATTTGCCAGCGCTAGCCATTCTATTTCTCAGAAAACTGTAGTCAGTAATACAAAGAGGCTGAGCTCTTCAGTGATAGTACAAACTGCTGATTAAAAATTCCTTTAGTAGTTTCTTACCACTGTTTGAGTTCTTTTATATTCTTAAATAGACACTGATGACCCTGACAGGTTAGATAGAAGAACATACATATATTATAACCACATTCTGTTATACTATACTATATATTTTAGATACCACGTAATTGGGGGCACTTTCCTAATGGTTCCCTTGACATAAGTTTGTGCTTAAAATCCAGTCGTGCAAAATGATATTGAGTTTTCCGAATGTGATATCCACAGTATCATTACAGAGCAATACAGAGGTTTATAATTAGGCCAACTATATTTTAGACTGTCTCGGTGATCAGCCGTAGAGAATACAACTACTGTGCATGAGGTCTCGGGCTCCATTACCGAGGAGGGCAAAATTCATTGGTTCCAAGAAATTTACAGTAGCAATCCGGTATCTAGAACAGTGCCTCAATAGGGTCCACTTCTTTTACGTAGACCAAAACCATAGGTTATCCAGAACCGCTAAGAACGGGAACATTTCACAATAGTATTATCTTGAATTTAACTTGTGCGTCGTCAAGACAATAGATGTAAAAACCACTGTTATACCAGTCGTAAAGGTCTAAGTATTATAATAAGTAAAATAAAATTATGCACAAAGCCAAAACATATGAAAATTTCGTGGGAAACTATATTTAAAAAGATTTGTTATTAGATATAATCTTATATTTTCATGGTTACAATGTTACCTTCAGCCTTATTTTGTCTGCAGTGACATGTTCATACCTCCTTTTGGGAGGTATATGGGTATACTATACAATAAAGTAATATATGGATATATGCAAATATAAAAAGCCATGGGATATTATAGAGGACTGCACCTAATCCCGCGTCGCTTACTTCTCTAGCCTTCCTGAGAAACCACATAATAATATTAGCTCGGTATATTAACTGGCTTACCGCTGCGCACAGGCCCCTTCTCAGTATGAAAAGGGTTACGTCATAGTCTACCACGCTGGCCCATTGCGGGTTAGCAGACTTCACACATCTTCAAGAACATTATGGAGAACGATAAAGGAAAACATCGTAAGGAAACCTGTATGTCTGATCCAGGTTTCCATACGATGTTTTCCTTTACCGTTATACTGTATATTATTTATCATGCATGGTAATAGGCAACGGTGACTTACTTACATTTCGAATTGTCGTAAATAGCAGGTAAATGAATAAATCTCCGATTCTAGTAATAAATAATAATCCAATGGCCCTTTTAATCATCTTTTCCTAGCTACCTGGCACTACCTGCACACAGTCAGGTACAGCAAGCAGAGCCGGTAGAGCAGGTACAACAAGACTATTGTTGCTAGACGTAAATATTAAATACATCAT
This sequence comes from Catocala fraxini, assembly GCA_930367265.1. Taxonomy (NCBI): domain Eukaryota; kingdom Metazoa; phylum Arthropoda; class Insecta; order Lepidoptera; family Erebidae; genus Catocala; species Catocala fraxini. The sequence goes on from OV884047.1 coordinate 1,834,215, forward strand.
CATATTTCCACAGGTCTTGGCAGCTTACTCGGAGGACAAGATGGCAAAATAGACCCATCTCTAGTTGGTTCAATGGTGTCAATGTTTGCCCAACAAATGACTACTACGGAGCAGCCGAAAAAGCAGAAAAGGGAAGCAACAGAAGGACAACTTAACTTAGAAAGCATGATGAGCTTGGCTTCTGGTCTTCTGGGTAACAAGAACGGCGATGGTAACGCAGCAGCTAGCTTTTTACCATTAGTAATGAACGCTATTAGTGCATTTTCGGAGACAGAAACCCAAAAGCGAGCCCACGACCACAAAGACCATGCTTCATTCCTACCACCGTTCTTAGAAAAAGCTCACTTATACTGGGATATATTCATCAATTCTGAGTTAGGAAAGATTATCTGGGAGAAGTCAGGCTTGAAGAAGGTGCTTAAAGCGTTTACTGGTACCGATGGAAAGCTAAGTTTCGAGACCATGTTCAAGAACTTCGAGAACCGCTCGTTCAGAAGGCACTGGATTAAGGCTGCTGCGAAATATTTGACTGACATGGTTATGTGGATTGCTAAACCTGAGGTTTATAACAGGTGAATATTCATTATTTCTTTAAAAACTCAGCACTAAGTATAATTCCTGGGATTTTACAAACGTTTAAACAAAACGTCTCGGAACAACCATTTCTGGCTCACACAATTTTTTGTCCCGTGTGGGGATCGAACCCATAACTCTCGGCGCAGTGACAGTAGCGAGACGTTCACTTTAATAGTGGCTTATTGCCAGCATGTGCAGCCATGAATCAAGAGAAATAGAATTTATAATCAAATAAATAGGGACTTTACCGCTTACCTATGGTTTAAATTAAGGTCAATAATCCCCGCTATGCGAATTAAATCGATAATTTAAATCAGAAAGCATATATTTGTGAATTAGTATTTGGTCTCTTGGTGTATTGATGTAAGATTATTCGACAAAAAATTGAAATGTTTATTCGATTAATCGAATGTTAACGAATGTTCAGATGTATTTTTATATAAATGGCCCGTTAGGCGGCAATAAGCTCGGCCCTATGGCGTGGGACCTAAAAACATACCTGACGTTTTTGAGGAATACTCTAGTTATGTTTAGTCCCCCAAAGTTAGTAGATAATCTCCCGGCGTGAGGCAATGTATTTACGTATAAATTTGTTGTAGTTGATCGCAATATCGTATAATTATACATTTGTGGAAATACGAAAATGTATAATGCCACAGCTATTTCATTATGCCGTGGACAAAATTGATGACGCTAATTTACGCAACGAACTATGTAGTCATTAATTAGCAGGTATTCATTCTAACAAAAGGTACTATTTTCGTACAATAGTTATCACACAATTGGGTAGACAGAGACAATGGTGAGGACAACCCTTTATTCGAAACATGAAGACGACTCTATTAACTAATAATAATGGCTGTTTTACAGCGTGACTGGTTAAAGAAGATATTTAGGGACATGATATATCTTACTCTGACGTGACATATTCAAAAATTAATTAAATCCCACAAATTACGATGCCTTATTGTAATAAGCTGCATAAAGAGCAGTTTTCCAACTATCACCAACGTGTCTGAATCACACAACATTCAATCGTCAACACGAATGACATTAAATAAGGCTTACTGTCTCTACTTCAATTTGTCTCTCATTAAACCAGTTATGCTACATAATTACATAGCTACATCCTATAATTTCATTCACATTATCATAAAGCAAATCGTTTTATTTACGTGGGGAAATGCTCCCTATGCATACCACCTCGCCACAAGAGGAGGCGAGAGGGTTACGTCGGGCTCTTCCGTGACTTCGGGCCTTCGGGGTATAGTAACTCCTAATATAAGCGTTACAGACTTTCGTCAGTACTACATGGAGTGGATTGAGATCTAATACACGACCTTGATCACAAATCCGATGACTTATCCATACCGCCAATTGACTTTAAACTGAACAACCTACTTACTTTTAAAACAAACTCATATATTTCTTTTCTAGATACCTGCTGACTACTCAATACGTGGTGAACAGCTTCTTGGACTCACAAGGCCTACCTAAAAGCACACACTTCGACATGAAGAAACCAGAAAAGTCACTCAGCACTCTGATTAACTTCGTGCTCAAGAAATACTTGGACATTGACACCGATGTCGAAGACTATGTTGTGCCTGCCATTGAGTATATTAAGGTAAGCTAGCAGTATCATGATTACTAATTAGGGGATAGACCCCTTGGGAACATTGGAAATACTCTGTCTACAGAGTATGTAATACATAGATACATCCTTGTTAGACCCTAAAATAGATAATAGTAATAATAATATTCTACCACATACACACAACACCACCTAGCCCAAACTAAGCAGAGCTTGTACTATGGGTACTAGACAATGGATAAACATACATATATACCTTTTTTTTTTGTAAACTTAATCATACATATTATACATAGAAACACAGATGTTTTGAGTTTGATGTTTTTTGCGCATGTTATTTGAATATTTCTGACTAAAATCTTATTTTATTTTTGTTTGGTATGTAAACAAAGTATCCGTACTTGCTAGTTAGAAACTTAAGAACTTATTTTATTTTTTTACTTAGACCATTTAGACCATTTAGACCTTTCGACCCAATCTGTTCGATAGGAAATAGAACAATTGTAGTCATATCTATACTAACAAAATAAATCAAAAGAATTTATCTGTTCTTTGCTTGAACGCGGTAATCTCTGGAACTACAAGTCAGATTTGAAAAATGTTTTTGTTTTTATAACCAAATGTTTGGCTCTATAAAATCACGCTACCAGCCACGGGAGCGGAGCATTAATTATAAACGAGGGTGAAACCGCAGGGGACAATTAATAATATATAAAAAATTAAAACTCACCTACTACAATTCTTGCAACTCACAAAGGCGAGCGGTCTTTACTTGTAGTTGAACGTGTACATGCACAGTGCGGTAGTGTGCGTGTTTGACAGAGCGGTCAGTTGCGAGTATTACTTACACACACACATACATATACGTGTTTACCACAAATAAAGCCCGCTCGCTTTCGTGAGTTGCAAGAACTACCTATACTGTAACGTAGGCTCGGTGAAAAAAAAAGATGACCTTACTTTCTAATTAACGGATATCTATGCATACGTAGATTACTTACATATTTTACACTACAAAATTCATCTTTAGCTGCTGGTGGCTTTGGGATTTTGTATTATTTGTAGAATATAGTTGTCGTTCAAAGAAAATTCTAGTTGTCTTAAAACATTAAAGAAAGTTCGTAACTGCTCAGCTATAACAGCCTATCGAGCGAATTAAATAAACCAAATTCTAGTTTATTTACTAACAACTCAGAAAAGAAGACAATCTTCTAACTGTATCACCATATTTCCACAGCAAACTCTCAAAATGGCGGAAGCCAAGACCAAATCGATGTCCACCCGCGGAGACCAGAACGCGATCGCCGACCGTCTCACAGACACCCTGAACTTGGAATTCATCGAACCTGTCCTCAGAGTCTACAGGGCGTACCAGCACTCTGTGAAGGCGCCACACTGCCAGGAACACTTGATGTGTCTCGTTAACAGACACCATGACCAGGACAAAAAGGGTAAGCAGAAATACATAATATCAGCCCTGTATTAAACTGTCACGGGTTCTGGGCACGGGCCTCGTCTCAGTGTTAGACCATAGTGCGCCACGCTGTTTCACATGTCTTCGAGAACATTATGGAGAATTCTCAGACATGTAGGTTTCCTCAAAACGTTTTCAAAACAAACCTAGTCAGGTTATCGCTGTTCTGAGCAGATCCTATGTACATATTATGTTACAATTTATGGACGAATCGGTTCCCTCAATACGGCATGGCGTTTTCATTCATCCAAAAAAGATGCTAAATGACTGCCTTTATGACATAACGATAGTGAATGCGACTACTGTGTACAGATCTAAGGTTCAATTCACGGGTCAGGCAAATTTTCCCCTTTCTTTTCTGCTATGAATTTTTTTTTACCTATTTGGAATCATTGAAATTAAACTACTATATACAGATTTTATCGCGTTGTTTATTTGATACTTTATTACATAATTTTGAAAACTGTTACACTACTACTACTATTAAAGTTTACTAATTTTTTTAATTATTATTAAAACTATTTAGATTTAATTTAATTTTACACTTTCACTTCAAACCAAGAGAAACATAGGCACCCGCATAAAAGAACACATAGCTGATGTAAAACACCAACGCTCGTTGAAGTCTGCTGTGTGTGAACATACCATGTCCCCCGTCTCATACCATGATAGTGCTAGGAACGTGTCAGGCAGAAAAATATTCTTTGTAAGGAAATGTATAAGACTATGCCCACTAGACCGTTCCGTCACCAACCAGCAGTTCCTATAGCAGGGCGTATCGTGTTGCTTTTCGTGTCTGATAAGTTCCTAGCACGATCATGGTATGAGACGGTGCAGTGGCCAGAATCCTTTATGCGCAACTAGGTATAAACAAATATCACAGATCCATAAAAACACAACTGACTTATTACTTTACCTCGGCAATCATCGAAACATGACGTAAAAACTGGTAAGAGATAGGTACAGGCCTTCGCGCCTCATAGTATTAAAAGTAGTGTAGCCGAGTTTTCTGTAGGTCCCCGGATGTTTTCCCTTGAGACCATGACCACCTATTTCTCATTGTCCCACATTCTTATTTATGTACCTATACAAAATGCTAAAGGAAAACATCGTGAGAAAACGAGCATGTCTGAGAGTTCTCCAAGATATGTGAAGCCTGCCAACGCGGACTGGGCCAGCGTGGTGGACTATGGCCTTACCCTTCTCACACTGAGAAGAGACTCATGCCCAGCAGTGGGACAGTTTATATACATTTTCATTTATGAGAGCTAATGCATTAGTTCAAAACTCAAAAATTGTTAAATATTGGAACAACGTATTGTAAAATATTAAGAAGTAGGTACTTTAATCATGCCTATTGTCTTGTTGCAGGTATCCCCGGCTTCAAGGCTGCGTTGACAAAGCTCAGCAGTTTGGCCGCGTCTGCAGCTCTCAGCTTCCAACACGGAGGAGGATTCCTAGACCTGTACAAAGCTATCCAGGAGGATGTCAACTGCGATGTAAGTAAAATCGAACAATTCCCATAAAAATTGCTTGAAAAGTAATTTTTGACAGCTACACCTATTTATAAATCTTAAGAGCTTAGACCAGCGCGTCTAAGCTCTTAAGATCCTAAGAGCTTAGACGCGCTGATCTCAAAACTATCAGTCCGTTTTAACAAATATAATAGCAAAATATCACCCATTTATTGAATAAAGTTATAAGCTTGACGCATCTAATCATGGCATGTAAGTCACGCAATCACTTAAAAAATCGTCATGTAACTCGGGAGGGATCCAGCAGTAAGACCAAAATGCACATTAAGAACGAAAATATTTATATTTATTATTGACACTCATAGAGATATGGACTAAAACTAAGAGCACAGTTTAACAGTGAAGTGCAAAAAGTCATATCATAAATAAATCAATTGTTTCAGATAATGTGGGCCTTTTTTTAAGCTATAGTTTTATTATTTTTGATCTTAACAACCGAACGAAGAAGCTTAGGTGCTGGAACAGCACTATGAGTTTAAAAAATGTTAGGTACCTACGTATTCAGCCGATCAAGTGAGTGTCAATATGGTCAAAATTAAATATCTATCATTGATTTACATATCTTAATCACAAAACAACACTCACGTACCTCATCATTTTGTGATTAGTCAGTTGACCTTAAGTTACATTTAGGTTAGTTGCTCTGATCGGACTAAGGATTGAGCCTATGAGAAGATACTCGAAGGATATGTACCTATATAACCTACAAATTTTAGCCGGAAATCACAAACGTTTTACTATACAACTCCTTTTTACTTTTTCAGGCTGTCTACCCAGCTGACTGCTCATCATTCCACGAACACGAACTGAAAGTGACCACGGAGGTCTATCACAGCGAATTATAAGCATTTATTTAAATATAGTCAAACTTTTTGAGGCATATTATTTGACAATGCATTGATTTATACCAGAGGTATTTATTATTTACGTCGTCAAGTTTCAACTCTCAGATAGTTGATAAACGCACAAGTTTCATAATTTCATCGCATTACATTCTCATTGCTTAAACTAATATTTTATGTTTTCGTTATCGTATAGGTACAGAATGCATGCACAGAATATCCAAATAAATGCTTTTTTTATGTACCTACTTGTCGCCGCTCATTACATAATTTCACATCGATCATATTTTCATGTTGATTGTCAATCAATGATGGCTTGTTGCAAAGCTTTGATCTACCTACACGCTTTTGCCGCCGACATCCATGCTCACATAATACACGATTATTTACATACAGCGCATAACAGAAAGGTGAGATTATATTCAATTTAATTTAACTTAGTCCAACATCGAATAGTACAACCAACCGTATGACTTTTACTTTGAAAAATATTTACAACGTGAACAATGAACATCTCTGATAAAAGAACAGCTGAGGTGAATGAACCCCATAGGATATATATGAAACGTCCAGAAACCTCATGTTTTTGTAAAAATAAATAACATCAAGCATTTTGCCTCGCACGATTTTTTATTGCGCCTGATAGTAGAATTTATAAGGCAACTTCAAAGCTTTGCTAATAAATTATTTAAATAACATCAAACAAAAATATTTTTAATTTGGCTATTTGTCGTGAATTTTTCTAACTAGTTATATCATCAATTCAATATGACCAAACCGTTTTGTTCAACGCTGTCAAACATCAAAATAACATTCTAACAAAAACAATGCATTACATATTGCTCATTAACTTTTTTTTGTTCACTACATATACTAATAATAGATTATTGTAAAATATATTTACGTGTGTTACTTAATTATCATAATAATATATCGTGATAAACTATTATAAAATAATTTAAATGTTTTATTAGCAGAATATAGTACTTAACTATTAAGAAAAGCGATTTTATTGATATACATACATATAAATGTTTAAAATGTTTGATTTGTTTAGAATGTTTTGAATAAGCTTATTTAATAATTTTGTGATTTATTCAAATCGATACCTACTGTTTGTGAAATATTTCATTTTTATCAGGATATATAGAAATGGAATATTATCACAGCATATTGATACTTATTAAATAACTATGTACTGAAATTATATATTGTAATAGTAGTGTTGTTAGTAGCTGTTTAAATTTGAAAATACTTATTTAAGTTAAATTAGATTATTTTGCTGGACATAATGGTGCTAGAAAATATTTTTATTGCATTAAATTCTCTCTCAGCTTGAGGATATAAGTAGATAATTCATAATTATTTATAGAATCTCTATACCGCACAGTTTAATAAAACAAATATTTAAATAACACGAAAATAGTCAACTTTTGTAGTACTTATTCAAAATCCAGTTGGAAAATGAAAGTAGTCACAATTGTGGTTATTCGGCTATCAGTTTCTACAATCTGGCTTTAAAATACCAACGTTAAAAATACAACATTTCGATATAAACTTTTGTTTTGTTAATAGTGCGATATGTTAAAAATATTCTTATAGTTGAGAAATACAATATTTTATATTTAGTTTCAAAATATTAAAATTATATCTAAATACCGTTTATTGTATTATGTAAATACATTCCACATTGGTTAAAGTTGAATAAAAGACTAGACTGAAAATCGTATTATTTATTTATATGGAAGGTACCTAATTACAATATTAAGTCAATAGGCAAATAGTGAAATATTTTACTAAGTTTACATAGTAATAATAATTATAATAACAGCATTTAAATCACACCAACAAAACAAAATTATAAATATTGAATAATAAAATAATAATTAATAAAAATCAAAGTAATAAAAATACCAAGCAATATTTATTGAGGTAATATGTTATGTATGTAGTAGGTACCTACATATTAACTTATTGGTAATGGTAAGTACCTAATTAGAGTACCTACTGATCGTACCTAAAATAAAATTAAATGCACCAAGTATTCAAATTATAATGCCTAATAAGCCTTATATCCATTTGAGCACGCTCAGGCGAATGAGCGGCTCATTTGGCCGGAGCCGCTTAAGTGGAGACACCTGAGCACGCTCAGCCCGAACAAGTCCGAGCACGCTCAGGCCGAGCCCACATCTTGTCGGTTTTTGTCCGCGCTCAGAGGCGCTCAGTATTCGCTCGGCGCTCAGTGTAGACGGTTGTTTTTGTGTTTGAAAGGCTCGGCTAATGACGAGCGCGTCGTGTTCTTGATGTAGGTATCTTTCTTTTTAAGTGTTTGCAGTCCGATCAATAAAAGTCAATGTCCAAAATCAATTTTTGACATTCTTGTAAAGTTGAGAAATGGTTTGTTATCTCCTTCAAAAAGTCAGTTCACGAATCATATTAGCAGATTTGTTTCTTCGATGACGATACAATGACATTTCTCTCATCCACCACTGTGGTGGTTTTCCCTTCTTCTTCATGGAACTGTGAATGATTATAAAGGCTGCAGCAGCACGGATACGTGAAGACATTACGGAGCCGAGCATATACCTACTCAGCAGTCTGAGCACAGCTTTTTCAATGTTGAGACTCGTTCGACCAAAGCTTTCATTTTGTTCCTCTGAGCACGCTCAAGCGAATGAGCAGCTCATTCGCCTGAGCGTGCTCAAGTGGATACAAGGCTTAAAGATCCACACGAAAACCCTAGCAACACAACTAATAAAAATACAACTCGGTGAAGGCAAGTGCGAGAGTCGTTTGTAAAAAATAACTATCATATTATTTCTAAATAATATACTAAAGTTAAAGCTATAATGCATTTACGTATTACCTACGTTTTGAATCACGAACAAGATATACATTAACCGAAGTTGCAGTCCCATAGAAAAAGGTCAGGGTAAGACAATTATTGTCTACCAGTTTCTGCAAGTTAGCCACACTCATGCCACGGGATCACATGCTGGAAAAGGTTGCCTATATCCTTTCTCAGGATGCAATGCATCTCTTTGCCAAATTTCATCAAAATAGGTTTAGTGGTATAGCCGTTAAAATGTCACAGACAGACAGAGCTACTTTTGCATTAATAATATTAATAGATATAAGTATCAAAGTATGGATTGCCATTATCTAATACAATGATCTTAATAAAAATGATTCAAATCAGAATATTTGTAAACAAACAGTTGTCAAATTAGAAGATTGTCTTGAATTAAATTAAATACTTAATTAAAAATTAATGAATTACATTTAGGTAAAAGCTCAACACTTATTTCAGACTCAATCGCTCAATATATGTAGATACATTTTTTAATTATGTTTTGCAAATAAGCTTTATTTTTAAACCACCATTGGTCAATTTGACAGTTGTTTGTTTACAAAGATTCTACACTGAATTTGGCTACCTACACATATACTTATGCATATGTGTATAGTCTATCCCAATAGAATTTGAGAAAAAGGTAAACAACTTTTAGCAACTTTAATCATAAAATATATTTCTGTAAAATAAATCTATGGATATTTATCAAAATAAGGACTTTCATACGGCTTATTGTATTCATTAACTACTTTTCAAAGAGAATTTGAATTTTCTAAATGACTTTATATTTAATAAGGCATTAAACGATTGTTTACATAAAATATTAATTCTATTGGAACAGAGTATATACATACTCGCACATATACTAATTATTGTAGTAACGAACGAGTTATTTCTTTTATTTAGTGTAGTTGGTAATTAACCAAATGTCAAGGATTCTTAAGCCACTACCCTAACCACAGAAAATAATTCTTATAGATGCCGATTACGACCCTGACCGAAGTTACGTACTAGAAATAAAGTACAACGTAACAAAAACGTTGCACGATCGGCAATCTTGTCGGCGAACGAGATACGTTTGCGTTAAAGACCTAACTCTTTTGTTAGATTAGTTCTTTACATAGGTAGCTTAGTTAGGCCTAAAGTTAGGCTAAAGTTAGGTCTTTGCCTAACTTTAGCTACGCTATCTACACACGGCTACACATCAAGTTAGACACCCTATATACGCATAACTACGCTACATACGAAATAGAGAATTGTCGGCAAGGGACAGTGCATAGTGGTGTCGATGTAATGGTAAGGATAGTGCGTAACAAAAATATAACGCACTCTCTCGCACGATTCGCAGCGTTCAACTTCTAATAGTTCAAAGGCCAAACAGTCTAGGTTGATGTGTCGCTGTGTGTAACGTGGCTGTGATAATAATTATCAAGAAACTGTTAATTGAATGTGTAGAAAATATGATCTAGTCTAACCCTAAGTATTGTAGCTATGTGAGAGCAGCTTTCGAGCATAATATTTATAATAAATACTATTTTGGACGGATACATTTAGACTAGAATACCATAGACAAATATTTATATAATCAAAATAATAATATCATTCACCTTAATTCGGTGGTTATCATTAATAATTACAATAATTATTCTAAGGAGCTCATTAGAATTATAAACGTAGTGATGGAATCTAATATTAATTACTAAGCGTAAAGAATTATAATAATTAAAATTATTTCTTAGTTGGAATATTTTTGCAGACCCACTCCATGCCCTCCTATAATAAACAAAAACATAATAGTATTAGCAATTACCAACAATGAAATATTAATAAATTAAGAATAGTGTCAAGTGAAGTCCAGAGATAGAGCACCCCTAGTGGTATCCTAATCACCCGTATATATACCATCTATCATATATCATCATATTATCTACCCCGATCTTCCAGTTATTATTTTTAATTATATAAGTTGTCTATAGGTATAGATACTAAAACAATTGCGGACATATCTAATACACCTGCCCGATAACTAATTGTTGAATCCCAAAATTGGCTGGAAGGAGCAAGCTACTGTAAAAAAAAATTCTTATTACATACAACCTTGGGATCGTAATTAAAACGCGAGACCTTTTACGTGGCAGTCCAACAATCGCCACATTACTTGTCTAGTTCTAGAGGCTCGCTTTAACGGCGAAGGAAAACATCGTAACAAAGGTAAATTCTTCATTATGTTCGAAATCTACCAATCTGCCTTAGGCCAGTGTAGTAGACTATGGCCTAACCCTTCTCATGTGAAAAGGTCGTCCAACCAGCAGTGGTAAAGATTATAAACAAGACTGATATCATTATATTATATTACCTTGACTCCGGTACCATCAGTAGCGACGCACGCCTGTATCTGCCACGTCCGAGTCCTTATCATGTGGAGTCCTAAATGTTGTGCTATCTCACTTGCTGGCAGAGCTACAATTAAACGCTTACTGATTAACAGTTGTTCATGTTTACTGAAGTGTCAGTAATAGGTTAATTTGCATGTCATGCACTAGCATTTCATTAGTTTTATATCAAATCCATAGCCATATACGCCTATATTGCCGACAAAACAGTTTTCTTTTTTATCTTTACAAAATAGACATCTTACGAACTAGGAATAATTCCTATGTCACGGGGGACTTTACAAACATTCAAACAACAGACACAAAGAAATCCCAGACTCGTAACAACCATTTGTGTATCACACAAATTTTTGTCCCTTGTGGGATTTGAACCCACAACACTCCACGCAATGGCAGTCGAGTGGCGAGCACCTAAACCACTACGCCATCCGTGCAGTCACATATAGTTATTACACCCAAAGCAGTTTTATGTTCCACAATCCACTTAGAGTAGGTGAGCCTATTTTCTATGAGGCAAAGTTACTGACTCTGGGATGCTTCTGGGTATTACGAGACAAAAAATATCTATGCTATCCTGACACCCCATGCACAGCAGTCGCATTCACTACTGCTACACCACAAAGATCTGCAGCAGTAGTGCTTTTATACATAATTTAGTGCTATCATTCATTCTGCTACCCGAAAGGGAATTTACTTGCTGCATCATAGCATGTAATGTCTATTGTACATATTGCATCATAAGCCAACTTTTTTTATAGATATCCTGAACTTTTATTAATTTATGCATAGCACACATTAATACACAAAAAATTTGGTAAGCTAAAATACGAATTGGTACAACAATTTGTGGATTACAGATGTTTCTCCTATGGGATTGGAATTCACAACACACAATATAGTGACAACTTAAACCTCTACACCATCCATGCCAGTGCCAGTCACTGTCCCGCCACTTTGATAATTAATTTAAAGTTATCAGATTGGTTCCGAGTAAGGACCCAGGAACTGGTTGGATGTGGGTGGCCCAAGACCGGTCTGTGTGGAAAACCTTGGGAGAGGCCTATTTCCAGCAGTGGATGTCTTTCAGCTGTGATGATGATGATATCAGATTGAGAGAACTTTATTCTGTACTATATACAGAAATTTATTTACCAGTAGCCAAATCCTGTTTATTAGCATACACCAACAGAGGCACTCCTTGTAACTTCTCATCTTCAAGTAACTCCAATAACTCCTGGTTTGTCTCGTCCAGTCTTTGCAGATCAGAACAGTCCACTACATAGATCTGAAAATAATTAATTATTAGAAATTAATAACATCAACCAGCCATAAAGTACTTTAAGTATTGTGCAATGATGGAAGAACAGTTGTACTGTGATTTTTTGTTCCAGCAGTGAAGCAAAATAAATTAAATAATAATAATATTCTATCAAATACACACAACACCATCTAGCCCAAACGAAGCAGAGCTTGTACTTTGGGTACTAGACAATGGATAAACATACATACATGAAATTAAACTCTCAATAGTAGTGTGGATTGTGGTACTATACCTGGTAGATGGCAACAGACTTATTATAGATAATACTTGATGAAATATGGGTGATATATACCTCTGCCAACTTTTTTGAGAGAAGAGGTGAAAGCCTATGTATGTGTATATTAGGATATATTGATATTCAATTAACTAGTTTTCGAAATTATACAAAGCCTAGTGTCTGGCAAGATCTGGGAAATACTATTTTTGAACTCATTCCTAAATTAAAGATCAAGCCCGGTTTTACGAAACATACAATAATTAACAGATAAGTACAAAGAACACTCAGACTTGGACCAATCATTTCTGAAACACAATTTTTATTCTGTATGGGATCCCAACCTAACGCTCGGCAAGTGTCACTAGCAAGAGGACGTAAACCACAACACTATATGTGCAGTCAGAGTTATTAGAAAATACATATAGATAAACCTTACCAAAATATCAGTGTTCTCAAAATAGTTCCTCCAGTACGGCCTGATCTTTCTCTGGCCGCCGATATCCCAAACGTTCAGCTTAAACCCGTTAGACAATACAGACTTTATGTTGAACCCTGCTGTAGGGGTCACATGATTTACATCTTCAGAAGCCAGTTGCTTCAGAAGTGTTGTTTTACCAGCATTGTCCAGTCCCAGCAACAGCAAACGCAACTCTTTATCAGGATTAGATCGCAACTTTTTCAAAATATTCAAAAGACCCTACAAATTACAACAAAATAAATCCAAGAATACACATTATTTCATAAGATCTAGGAATTAATATGTATAAGTACCATCATGAAAATATCTTTGGCAGTCTGACTAGATAATAATTGATTTGATTTTATTATTTAACGATGTTATTCCATCGTAATTTAATTAATTCCGGGCGACTTGCGTAAAACGAAAGAAAATTGTTGACATGTAGCCGTTTCTATAGCAACGTACGTGTGCAAAACACTCCGTTCTACGAAATTATCAAAAATGTTATGTTAATGTTTATCTTTATTTTTACGTAAAACGAAACGATGGCTCAAGCCGCTTCGAATGAAGGAGTGGGTAATTGAGTAACAGATATTTTATTTACTCTATTTATATATTTACTGTCCCATTACTAGCCATGGGCCTATTCTTTATTTATTTACATCAAATAACTACTTGCGCCAATTAAACTATTTAATCAAATAATATAAATAAAAAAATTAGCATTCACACATTCTTCTCACAGTACCTCATACATTCTAATAATAATACTTGCCATTCATCCACAAAATATCAACTTCTGGGTTAAAGTCCAAGAGAGCGTTAAACTGCTTTAGTGACTGAGGTATGGGTAAGTTACAGCGTGCCACGGTACGCTGGAACTGCCAGCAATCGGTGCTTTCTACCACGACAATAGTTGTTAGGCACAAACAATCTGCAACATTTGTCGTGAAGAATCGGTGCTTCAATCATACCCTTTAAAATTTTGCAGGTTCCAGCCATCTCATCAGGCCATCAGTTTTATGTGGAAAGGGTTAAGTTATAGTCCAATTTGACCGCCACGATTGGCCAATGCAAGTGGGTAAACATAGGTAATGAGTAATACAGCTTTCAGACTATATTAAATAACTATCACATAATATCCCGGTTTCCATGTTAATTTTTGTTGTGTTTATGATGTTTTTCTTCACCGTTAATAAATGATAGTGGCTATTGACTCATTAATTATCAATCTTTAATGATAATTAACTATAAGTTAAGTCAATAGCCAGAATTCAAACACAATGATACATTGTGTTTTTATAACATTGTGTCGGTATTACGGAATCCGAATTTTGGTTTTTAATTAGCACATAACTTCGAAAGGTCAAAGATGTATGTAACTTGAAGTTGAACTCGAAAATGGCATGTAGACTTCCTAGGGAAGATCCATGGGCTAGCTACAAAAAAGTGGGGCTGCACTGTATACTGAACAGCATAGGTTGTAAAAATTGTGCATACTTTGAATAAAATCCGTAAAAAGCAGTTTAATTTCGGAAACGTAAAACAATACTATGTTGAGCAGCAACCGGTACACGTAGACTATAAAATAACAATATTAATAATTACTATAAAACCACAGTATTTATCCATTGACCTAAATTCTTTCGAGTAAGTATGATTTATTGAATTGATAATTAAAATAATTTATAAAATTTCATTGAAGAATACAAAATTTGATTATTAATCTAATTATCAAGATTTTTAGCCATGCAGTTACGCCTAGTTTCAAACCCAGTCACTGAAGTACAATAATCATATTAATTTATAACTATTTTCCGGTTGTAACATCATTCATCATATGAAATTCAAATAATTTGATTATTGTTGATTCTAAAATATACTGACAACCGCGTCTATTTTAGAACGTAACATTTATTGTCAAATTCTCGCACCGCAGCCTGTTGTGCCGCACGCGCGCACGTGTTTAAAACGTAAACTTACTATAAAATTATCTATAAACAATACTATCATGGGCAAAGTAAAGAAAGAACCCGTAGAAAACGAAGAGCAAGTTGATACAGCTGATGTTTCCATCAAAACTGAGCCACAGAGTTATGATGAAAAAGTAGATCATTGCGCCGTGATTGCCAAACCAATGGCGCCCAAGAAACTCAGCAAGAAGATTTATAAATTGATCAAGAAGTCTAGTTCACACAAAAATTTCATCAGAAATGGATTAAAAATCGTACAAAAGCAGTTGCGCTTGGGTGAAAAAGGGTGAGTAAATGTTTGTGGATTTTGGAGGTTATGTGTACGCGGTTGCGTCGCATATAGTTATCACAAGTTTCTGTATAGTTTTATAAGACTTTACTGCCCAATACGCGACGCTACTGAATGGCACTTGATGTGTTAGGAGTTGAAGTTTAGTAAACTTGTGTCTTGTTCTTGTCATTGGCGTATTTGAGGTAATCCCTGGCAAATAACACGCCCGGCCCAGACAGTGATGGCCTATATGCCACTCTAGAATTTTAAGTTGAAATGTTACTACATCCTGCCTTAGGTACCAGATAACTCTAGGGTGTAAATGGCTCACCTAGCACACATTATATACAGCAATGCCACTTGTGTATTGTATCCTACGTATACACAAATTGTGAACACATCGACTATAATGCTTTCTAGAAAAGTATATATCTATAATAAGTTGAAGTAAAAATTATAACCAAAATATCTTTATTGATTGAGGTTACAAATTAACAATTATGAACATCAACATTACCCTAAATTACACTATGAATTATTTACATTTACCTGTTGCCATATTCAGCAAAGCAAGGACAATAAACCAATGAGGAGAGTGGGCAAGAAACTCATCATAACTGTTTTAATCACCAATTTAAGAAGCTACAACCATTATACCATTGACCTTGGAGCACACTTGAGAATTAAAAAAAATAAAAAGTATTCCTAATATAAACCTTAAACAGTAGGTATGGCAACATAGGAATATCTACTCACATGGACTTAAACAATCAGCGACCATATTGTAGTCCTGGTGAGGTCTGGATAACAAAATTTTTTATTAGTTACTAACAATAACCAAAATCAACGAATTCAAAGTTGATCAGTCATCACAATTAGTAGTAGTAGTAACCCATTAGTATGACCCATGGGCCAGCTATTTTCCTTTTTCACCAAGGAAAGGAAGGTTAAGACCCAGTCTATCATGCCTCCACATTTGAGTGAGCATGATAAACCTTGGAGTGTAAGCTTAGAATAAAATAAACAATATATTGTCAGCCTCGATGGTGTAGTGGTTAGTGTAACCGACTGCCTCGCTTGAGTTCGCATGTTTGATTCCCCATGCCTAGTTGAATATAATAGAGAAATGTTTTGTCCAATCTTAGGATCTCACATGATGTGACAGAATAAATAGTTATTGGTATAGTTAAGGTTATTTAACAAGTTACTTCTTCTGATTCCAGACTCGTATTCTTTGCTGGTGACATCTCACCAATAGAAATCATGTGTCACCTACCTGCCGTATGTGAAGAGAAGGACGTCCCATACTGCTACACTCCAAGCCGCAAGGATATCGGTGCTGCAATGGGCACCATGAGAGGGTGCATTATGGTGCTTGTGAAAGAACATGACGATTATAAAGACTTGTACGATGAGATCAGAAGTGAGATCAAGCTGCTCGGACATCCACTGTAGGTTAAGGACACTATAACAAGATTGGGAAATTTTGTAATATGTATTTTTTATCTTCTGGTTGGTACATAATGGCAGCATATATGCAGCCAATTATGTAGAATAGTTGCTAGTGATGTGTACAATTGCTTTCAATATTATAATCAAATGTATTGACAACACTATGTATGTGCATGTGGTCCTTTTTTCTTATGTGTATCAATAATTAACCTATTAAGTAAGCAACAGCACACCAGCGGCCAGGCACAATAGGTTTTCATTTAAGTCTGGCATTCCAAGAATTGACAGATTAATTATGGTATTTTTAAAGAAAATTCTATTACAAAATTTCCTAAATGAAATGAAGCTTGATTGACATAATTTGTTGTTCCAATTTAGTTCCAATTATATTAATCAGGCTTATATCTAATTATAAGTTTAGGTTAAGATAAAATTATAGTATATAAGAATTTCATTTTATACAAGTTCTTGTATACTAGATTTTTAAATATAGACATTATTAATATTTTTGTATTTATTAATACCTATGTTCAGAAAGTTACTCGATAGGGTGTCTCTCCAACACAAAGAGACAATCTCCAACCAGGCTGGCTGATCGTGCCTGGCAGGCCACAGCCTGACTTGCTATCGGGAACTTGTATATAGTCAGTTGCTGTGTAAACGTTGCTTACATGATTCAAGCATGTATGGCTGAAGTCGGTGTTGTGTATAGCGCCATCTCTTGTCAATCATCGAAACTTCTTTGGATAATGATATTCACAGTTCCTATGGGATCCTAAACACTAGGTAATAATACCCTATAAAGATTTGAATTGATGTTAAAATCTTTTACATATCACTCTGTGAATTGATACTTCCATTTATGTATACTTAAAACCACATTCATTATGGACTGCAATCAATTTGATTTAGTTCATTTTTATATAAGGCTGACTGGGCAGATATTGCTTTGATCCTTTTGATAGTGATTGAATAATATGTAATTTTAGTCCCTTGTCAAGAAGATGATAGCTTTACCACAACTTTTAGCTTCTGTTGCCATGATATAACAGGAGCAAAACATAACTGAACCGCTGCCAGTAAACCTCATTAGTGGCAAATGGTTACTACTGTTACTAGAGCTTGTGAAGGACAACAGGCCTGTGGTGTATTCATTGACTTTACCACGGTAATGATATCTATACAGTATTCTATCTTCATACAAACGGTCGGAACTCGAGTCATACCTACGGGCCTCGACGTTGGTATGCGCTTGGATCGCGACCAGTGACCAGTCGCGAATGCGCCGCAGTGACGAACGGACGTTGTGATTGTTTTGTAAGCAGTAACCCTGCGATTTGTAATGATTTGATTTAATTTAACACTTTCTATTTCATTCACTACGAATTTAATATTTATAATATAATATACAAAGTAGCGCAAAACTTATCACATTAATGATTAAATGATATACTGCCTTAAGCTGGTTGATATAAGATGGTTAACATAAACAAAAAACCTATTTTCACAGAAATTAAGAAATTATTTTTTTGAACAAAATAATTAAAATAAAATTAGACACAAATTGGAACACCATTGTAATAAGCTCACACTAACCTATTTCTTTTCGTCACAAGATTATGTACCTTATTTCTTTTGTTTCTTGTGATTTTTTTCGTTTGTTTGTTTTGTTTTAATATCGCTGCTTAAGGTCTCAGACATTTCTCTGCATTACACATGATGTTCTAAATTATGAAAACAAAAGTTCTGTGGCTAAACTACTGAATACATTTAGTTTTGTAAATTGTCAACGAATACCATGTAGTATATATGGTATCAATTAATGTGATAACATTTGCGCCACTTTGTATAATATTTACAATCACTAAACTAGAAAGAAACTCGAAATAGGTAGATAAAATTAAAATACTGTAGGCGGGCAGCCCTATCGCGTGTCTACGAACCGCGCTGTTGTAGGTAATTATTTCAAGGACAGGGCCGAGTTACAATACTGTATAGATGTCATTACCGTGACTTTACTTTGATATTTTGTGAGAGAGTATTACTTCCCTGCCAGCCCATTTATACTGAAACAACTTCTATTCAAAGTTATCTGTTTTTTTTTTTAAAAGACGGCTCCCTCTCTAGGATTATTTTCTGTGCTGCAGCTGCGGGACTTAACAAACATTCAAACAACGGACACAAAGGACACACAGATTCGAAACAACTATTTGTAGACCATACAATTTTATGTCCGGTGTGGAGATCGAACCGACACACTCTACGCCACTTGTGCATAATTTCTCCAGTCCAGTTACATTGGTTATAACCTATAAGACCTATAAGCACTAGCATATTATATGTATGTACTAGTTTTTCCCCGCGGTTTCACCCGCGTAAGTCCCGTTCCCGTGGGAATATCGGGATAAAAAGTAGCCTATGTGTGATATCCAGCTGTCTACATACCAAGTTTCATCGCAATCGGTCCAGTAGTTTTTGCATGAAAGAGGAACAAACATCCATAAATCTATACAAACTTTGGCGTTTATAATATTAGTAAGGATATGCTAGTGCTTCAGTTTATTTCTCTCTACCAGCCACAATTCCGGATTCCGCACTGCTGTTATGCAAAACGAACATAATATTAGAAGTCCCATTTTTTAAGTTAATCGCTTATCACTAGGACAATCACCCCCAATTATTATTTATTATCGATAATAGGGTACAAGGTTGAGGTAAATGAAAACGAAAAGTTAATTACACATACATTTAATACACTTATTAAAATCTATGGGTACGTAAAAAATGGCAGATTGTCATTATTATTGACAGTGAAGATTGGCAAAATACGATTATTTTAATTACGCACTAGAATCACTAGAATGTCTAAGCTAGAAGTCTAGATCGCTTTGTGGAGCAGATTTCAGTAATTTTACTACATTCAACATAAAAATACTGAACTGTGAGAACGCATAGGTCCAACATTGGCTCAAACATTTGTTGACTCTTCCACACAAATGTTTGCTCCAAGTATGTATATTAATATACTCTGTCCCAATAGAATTAATATTTTATGTAAACAATCGTTTCATGCCTAATTAAATATAAAATCATTTGGAAAATTCAAACTCTCTGAAAAGTAGTTAATGAATACAATAAGCCATATGAAAGTCCTTCTTTTGATAAATATCCATAAATTTATTTCACAGACAAATATTTTATGATAAAGGTCACTAAAAGTTGTTTACCTTTTTCTCAAATTCTGTTGGGATAGACTATAATACATAAAAGAACAATGGTTCAAATACATAAGTAATTACGTTTCAGAAGGCTCGCTATATTTCCACAAATATATTTAGATAATTTTTGTGAAAGAATAAGATATATAATTATTTTCCATTATAGTTTATAAATAATTGTTTTTTTACCTAAAACTATAACAAATACAGTCTTTACAGGCTAAATTATATTTCTTAACGGCTGTTTTTATAATACAGCTTACTTATTTAATACATATTCAATGTGTTGAACTAAAATATACAGTAGGTACTAGTGTGCAATAAAATCTACTGAAATCTAACCTTAGTGGTAGGTACTAATAATTGCAGCAGTTTTTAATTTAATAGAATAACCCTGCTTTTGAATGAGTGCTCAGTAATTGATGAGATCATAGTTCAATAAAATTGACACTTGCTTGCAAAAAAATGGCCGCATTATTAATAAAGACAACATGAAAAGGCTTACTTTTTAAAACTATTATATGTTGGGTGACGGAAAAATTATAACCATGAGAATTAGTGTGGCTTTAGTCAGAATAATGTTATGACGCCCGAGCACGCATTATGTTTCTATATTTCAAAGTAAATAAATATTAACTGCCATCAGTAGCGTACACACGGCTACACATCAAGTTAGACATCTTTTAGGACTCATAACTACGCTACATACAAAATAGAGAATTGTTGGAAAGGGACAATGCGTAGTGGTGTCGATTTAATGGTAAGGATAGAGCGTAATAAAAATATAACGCACTCTCGCACGATTCGCAGCGTTCAACTTCTAATAGTTCAAAGTCCAAACAGTCTAGGTTGATGCGTCGCCGTGTGTACAAACATGAAGTATACATATCCCGAAAATCAGAAAGTTATTAACCACTTTGTAAATCTGTTACGTAATTTACAATAAAATCATCGCGTAAGGGAAGGCAGTCTTCTTTATTGATATTTCGATGCTGATGTCATTGTGGTCTGTCTTATTAAGCTTTACCAACATTAGCGCATGCTACGAGCTACCGGTGGGAGCTGAGCTACCGATGATTCGGTCTTCATATACGAGTATTATTCTCTTTCACTTATAAGCATGTACTAAACAATTGCCATGTTACAAAATTATACTATTTTTTTGCCAGCAAGTGTACAAATAAGAAAATACAGCGTTACAAATGTACAGTTTTACGGCGTGCTCGTTAAAACAAGATACGTTGTTTCATATCGATCCATAGTAATACAAGTGTAGGTAAGTAGACCAGTAACCTGTATGTTGATAGTGATGATGACACTTTGTACTTTAAATTCTTAGGAGATTACCTACGTGCATCTTGGTGGATTTATTTTAAGCTTATTTTTTATTTGGGTGGGTTCAATATTTTGGCCTGATGTGTAAAAGATGTTTCACTTTTTCAATGCCGGGATGTTTTTGTTTAGGGGTTGTTTTAATGGAGTACATTTTGGCCATCAAGTGGCTTGAAAAATATGACAATAGATTAGCACACATCTAAAATACGAAGGATTTTAGACTACTGTTCTTAAAACAAATCCATCAGAACACCACTTAACATTATTAAAACGTTAAAACTACAAGATGTGTCAAATGAACCATTTTCCAACCGCATTATCTACATTCAAAGCCGTACCATTTCAGATCTTAGTACGTTCACTTAAAGTTTAAAATCGTTCGCACAACTAATATAAGCTTAGTTAAAGCTAGTCAGGCTTTAAAGAAGAGGGTACTCAATCGTTGTGCGTGAATTTCAATGGATTTTAATTAAGTCTTAGTTATTATATCATTTTTATTTTTACTAGAAGACAAATGCTTATGTGAGTGAGCAGATTATAAGCCACAAAATACATACATATATACAGAACTCAGGTTTGGTATAGGAATTTAGCTAAAATTGTTCTTAGCTAAAGTTCTTAGCTAAATTTGTAATTAGGTCGCCACTCTATATTTATTTAATTTTTTGAGTCGCAGCGGCACGCCGGCGGCTAAACACAACAAGTATTTATTTTTGTTTGGCATTCCAAGACATGGCAGGTAATTTGTCCCATCTATATCTATTTAATTTGTGTCTTAGTACTTGTTCAATTTTAACGGAAATCAAAATACGTACATTTTTTATGTTTTGGAATAATAAAGCACGCATTTGTCTTCTAGAGAAAATACTTTAATTGAAGTACATTATTCGAAACCCTTAATTCTTTATAGTGAAAGTATATTAATATTTAAATTTATGACTGTCCCAGTGTCATTATTTAACGTCCTAATTAATATGATAAACGTGAATGTGTAGCTGACTGTTTATACGTGTTCTTTAACGGAAATAGTAGAAATATGCCGTACAGTGTACTTAATAAAGAGTTAATTATTGCGGTAATACAGCTAGTAGTTTTAAAGACAAATTATATTTGTGTTTCTTTGTGAAGGTACTTAACAAACATTTTCAAAAACACTCAGATTCGGCACAACCGTTTATAGATTATACAACTTTTTGTCGAGTGACGAGGTGTCCACTTAAAACCATACGCCATCCGTGCAGTCATATTCGAATCTATCGACGAAAAATCAACAGATCCGACAAATCGATATAGGAAAAAAATATAGGTGTCTTTGCGATTTTTTTTAAAGTTAATATTGCTGTACCTTGATTCTTTAATAATTATTATTTTCGGAATGTTCCCTTTTATTATAAATTAAGAGTTAGGACGATAAATATGACACGCGGGGCAGTCTCCTTTCTCTGGCTGGCCCCTTAAAATATACACAGACACGCAAACAAAATTACGTACCCACTACACTCAACAATCAATAAACTCTCTCAAACACTTCACTTACAATTGTATGGTCAGCAAAACTACTCGCTTTACAATTTACAATTATAACAAAAATTAACTAATTAAAAAATAAATTATATTTCTATATGTCTCACTTAATATGAAAATGATCCAAGAAGATCATATTCGTACGTCAATCTTGATATCTAGACAGTTTAAGAAACTTTATTTTGTGGTTGACTATGATTGATATTACTGGTCTCTGGTTACTGGTCTTGATATTTCAGACCTCAATTAATAACCCAATACAATCTTTCCAATGTTCTTTCAGTTTGACATAGAATGAGTGAGTATCTCTTTATAAGGTCAAATGAAAAAGAAATTGGTTACTAATGTTGGCCTTAACGCAGAAGTTAGTCATACCAGTCTAACTTAAGTTAACCTAGCCGGTTAACAAACATTAAATGAAAATGTTGGCACTGGCTAATCATTTTGTTTTCTGGACGAAGAAATTGGTTTTTGTGTGTACACATAATTATATAGTAAAAGGGCCAGTGATCAGTGTCCATGATTGATTGTGTGTCTAATCTATTATTAGCTCTTACTGCTTTTCCAATAATAGTAAGAAAAATACGTGTTGATATAATTTCAATTTTCAAATTAAATCACATTTTTGGATAATTGCTATTCGCTACAAATGCTATAATCATGGCATATCTCTGTTGCTTTATTCACTCTTGTTGCTTTCTTAAACATGGTTCAAATAATTATGTCTTACTTCAAAATGTACCTATCTTTTACGCCAAGTCAGCGTTATTTTCGTACATGTTTATTCGTTCTTCGGAGTTGCTGTTAGTAGCGCTGTTACTTACATATTGAAGTATATTTATAAGTAGAATATGACATAAGCTGTTAACGCAATTCATATACAATGTGGTTATTTTATAATATGGCTGTCTTTTTTGTTCGTAGCTTTAGTTAGCGCTTATATTTGCAACCAATCGTGAGATTGTAAAGTTCCAGGTTTGATCTCGTTTCGGTTTGGCTCGGCCAACGGTTTATTGGCTTTAATTAACAGAAAATAATCTGATAGGTACATGGTTGTTATACAGATCTGCCTACTAAGTATACTGCTTCGGGATTAAGGCGGTAGAATGAATGAAATGCATAAAGTAGATGAGTACTGTTAGGGTAAGAATATATAATAATAAACTATCACTTAGAAATATAACTTAAATATATGTTGTATAGCGAGTAGTTGTGTTGACCGCACACATCTTTGGTATGATTACGCATGGTTCGACCGAACAGATCACAGTTCAGTTATACCTATCACAGACTACACACGAGCCCTCAAGCTACACTAACCTCCACGCATTTTGTTGGACTTGACCTTGCAGTAAATATCACTACGATAGACAAGTTCTGTATGTGCCCAAGAGCATTAGAATGTTTTGACAACACCATCGTAAGTACCCTCTTAGCCATGCAAAGTAGATATATCGTCGTGTAGAATTGTATCTGAATGCAATAACGTGTGTCCCTAGGTTTTCCTATACGCTCTACTATCTTGCATTACCGTTGCAACACTTTCTAATAAATGCCAGTAACGTTGATTATTTTATGTGTATAAGACTGTATGTTGTTATTTTGATGGTAACACTTGTCAATGTCAAAGTTACCTGGTGGTTAAAACGAACTATTCTTGCTGGAACCAATTGGTTCAGCTGTGGCTAAATGGTTTAAACTCTGTATATTTATATAATGTGCAAAAATTGTTTATCTTGCCACAAACACTCCATTCCACCCTATTTCCACTTTGGCAAAACTACCGATCGCGATGGTGTGGGCGGATTAAAATATTTACAAAAGTCTCTAGGCGTTTTTAAGCTTATATCTGTGCTTAAAACATTACATTTACATTACATAACACAAATTTGAATTAGTAACATCCATAGATCGCAGGAATCAAATTCATGGACGCCTAATATCCGTATTTTGTAATAACGCCCGAAAAATATGACATTATGTCCCGAAAAATGAGACAGTTTATGTAATGTATTGGAACAAATTACATAAATAGAGATATCCGACTTTATAGCAAGTTCAATTCAAGTTAATTACCGGATTTGACAAACAGCATTCTGAATACTAGTGTGTGTGTGTTAACTCAAATTGTATTTCAGTCGAAATTCTTTAACTATGTATTTCGTGATAAAGCAAATATTTAAATATGTTTATTGAATGTCTCATTTGTCGATGACCCTACATAAATGTGATAGGTATGTACAAGGCCAAGTCCAACAAATCCATCGCTAACAGAATCAACTATTCAAAATATAAGCATTAATTCGGCGCCTTATTCTAACTTACTTGATTAATAAAAGGATTGAGGAATCGTGATGGCACTAAAATGGTGTACAAAAATATTTTGATGAAAAACCATGGATTTAAAATTAATATATTTATAGATAGCAGTGATAAATGTGGCCCATTAGATGATTAGCAGGATTGCACGATTTAAATGATACATATTTAAGACTTATGCCGACCCCTAATTTAAAGGCATTGCGCAAATTCAAATAGTCCAATCTAATTATAGATGGATATTTTTGATTTTCTGACGAGCCAGCAGTACACTGGTTAGGTACTACCTGCACACCAGCTTTTATATAAAATTCTTCTTCGTTAAATTAGCCAAATCTTTTAGGTAAACATGTTTTTTTTTAAATACTCCTTCATATTTTTATGACAGTAGCAGATTAAATAGGACAAGATATATACCCGGGTTTTATAACCGTTTCACGGGTTATGTAATATCAAGTAGATTATGACCTTTATTAACAAAATTACCGTAATCACCTTGGTAAATGGTTAAGTTTTCTGGAAAATCCATTATACCAATGAGCTACAGCGACCCGCTGGCGACTAGACACAACAAGTTATACAATTGCACGTCGTGCAAAGTGTTACTAGATGACGCTATCAAGTTTGTTGCGTTAACCGATCTCCAGGTGAAAGCAAAAATAGTAACTAGAAGTAATGCAAAAGTACCACTGTTTATTTTCGCGCATAAATCACTTGCCAGAATCTAATTGAATTGGGTACCTATAGGTAAAGAGAATTCGAATCTTGTGCAAATATATATGCAAATATCAAAATCTTATAAATGCAATATTATGTCTCTGGACATCAACAAAGAATTATTTGAACGACTTATATAACAAACGACATCAACATTTTTGCTTCTCGTACATTAAGAATTGGTTACTTGAACAATCTAGAACATTCCAGAAGAACTATATACCGAATAAATCGTGCAATCTTGCTACAAAACAGCGTCATCATTTGACCGTTCATCCTTAAGAGTCGATACCGTAAACATCTACAAGCACCAAGCTAAAATCTACTTCCAAAACGACCGCGTTCATTTTAACTTGCTATTTTAAACCTTACGCGATTGTAATAAGAACTAACAACTTATAGCGTGTACAAAAATATTAATTTTTATAGATTATGATATAATATCAATGGAATGGCAATTAAACGAAGAATGCAGACTACATTTATGTTTATGTAGAAATAGCAAAGATGGTTTGTCTTTTACGTACCTAAAAAATAAGTGTCACAAAATTCTCATGCCTTCCATATTCCTATAATAATTTTCATTTAATCTTTGGCGGCCAAAATTTTTAAGACAAAAAAGTATGTATGACCAAAAAAACACGTTATGTTGTCCCACTAGTACCCACCCCTCGCCAGAGACATTGAGAAATAAGTGGAGTTGATTAACTGAAATTTTTTAGAGATGATTCTTCTTCTCACTCCCTCTAAGGCAGGTTTGCTTTAGACAGGTATGCCTTCTACAGTTGGAGAGGCACATAAAGAACGTGAATAAAACTGAACATTGTTAGACTGACCATACATTGAAAGCAAGCGTTAAATCAAACCATTTCAATTATTATTTGAAAATAATGATGAGAGATAACTTTATCTAATGTGACTTTATATTTGCTGTGAGCTATCTTAATATTTTCTGAATATCCCATTATCCATCGCGAATTAAGAAATTTTGTAAGATAATGTTATAGTTACGAAAGGTAACCGAAAGTTCTATAATGAGAAAATAAAAATAATAACTATGTAAACTATAAACTTTCTATGTATAATAAGTATGTATTTACAAAAAAAGTATATATGTATGTTTATCCATTGTCTAGTAGCCATAGTACAAGCTCTGCTTAGTTTGGGCTAGATGGTGTTGTGTGTATGTGTAGAATATTATTATTATTATTATGGTGGTTTATAAAATATATCAAATCTCAGCTTTAATGCTGGTGAGTGTGAACTTGTCACGGGCTTATGCCAAATGGGTCGGTTCATTGAATATTGTTGTAGGTGTCTGAGTAGTGGATGTTAAGAATCGCCGGACTATAGAGGAAGTGTCGATGCTAACGTATTTCTGTAGTTTTATATATGAATTTTTATGCAAGTCTTATTCTTTAAGTGATGTATGAAGTTATTTTGGAATGAGTGCTGTAGATGAAATAATGTCTGGAATAATCTTAAGACTGCGCCGAGCGTAAGACAGATAATGACAGATCTCGTGCGGCGCATATTCAAATCGGCGCGCGGCCGCCATAGTCAAATTGTATGGAGGATTTGAAGTGCGTTTTTGATAAATATGTATATTTATTGTCAACCAATAACTGAAATATTTGGGACGGACAAATTGTAATATAACTATTAATGTTTCGCTTAAGCTGTAAAATAGGAAATATTTCTACAGTTATAGTCTAAAAATCACTTAACACGAGCTTACGTTTTTGCATTTTCCGCAAATCAAATTTACGTAATTTTGTAGGCGAAAATATTAATTATTTAAAGATATTTACATGGAGTAATTGTAAACACATTAATTGTTTGGTAAATGTATATTTTATATTTGTATTAAACAAAAAGTGTTGATTTTATTCACTTAACTGTGACCGCCTGTTTTGGCACATTGCGCTCGGCGCAGTCTTAACTGTATGCTGATGCCACATTTGTCTTATTTCGTCTGCTAATGATATATATTTTTGAATTTTCTCCGTGTATTTTTTCTAATGTTTTCAGTTTGGTATTGATATATCTAAGTATGTGACTTTTTCTTGTTTTAGTGAAGTGTGATGTCTGGTCTATTATTTGTGGTTGTGTTGTCTGTTATGTCTCGTTATTATTATTAATAATAACTACTAGAGAGGGCAGACTATCCATGACAAAAGATAATTTTAAGAAATAAATTTTTGTTATTAGAAAGTGCATTTAGTCCATCTTTGCGATATTTCTGCATAAACATAACCATGGTAGGTTTTGTACAAAACGATGGGCAAAGTGCAAAACGAGATCTTAGTGTTAAGAGATTGAGCTCAATTTCGCTAAAATTAGCTGCGATAGCAAATCAAAGTTATACTTAATGGAAAGTAGACTATATATCTATGATTAATAAGGTCGAATTTCGCTCTGCGCTTAGTGATCATACTTTGAGACTGGTGTTCCCATATAACTACTAAGTTAATACTGTTAAAAGACGGGGAAGCAAACCCCCTCAATCCCTCTCTCGGTACCCCTCCTATAATGAACGAGTAATGTAATACACAGGTATAAATATTTCTAATAATACAAGATACAAAATATAATCAAATATTTGATATAAGTAAATGTTGACATATTTTACAATAACGTCGTCAAAATGGCAAAGGCGAGTGAAAATATATATCGTTTATCTTGTCTTTTTTAAGTAAGAGTTTTAAGAGATCAACATTTACTAGTGTCGATTTAAAATAACCGGTACCCCTCTGAAGCTTTTTTCAGATTTCAATTTAGTTAAGTAAAAGACCTGCTCTTAAAGAGAAAAATTATTTCTAAGTATTAATTTAATCAGATTCTTCATCTTATCAGATTCTCTTAAAAGGAGAATAAAATATGTGATTGCAAACTTAATTTAGACGAGTTTGTTCCTGCAGAATCTTTTTGCATACGTGACAAATTAGTGAGATGCCTTCAAATCCCTTATTGAAGAACGAGCCTTTTTGGATCTATCAATTGACTACATTGATATATCCAAAACTAGGTTCTACCAAGTTTCTTTTTAAGGACAGACATTTTATTTTACTTTGTCAAATTCGTCAAATTTTTTAATAGTGTCTCATCTATGCTTTTGATGAAGAAACAGTTAGTGAGGTATAGACCGCTCATGCAGTCAAATACAGATTATATAACAAAATAATATTTTCATTTAACCTTACCATATAATAAATCAAAACAAATAGATAAACCAAGACAAATAGAGTTCTACACTGCCCTTCACACCAGCCTCCGAACCAAATCTCTCCGTGTAAAGTTAATAATAGTGCAATGAGATCTATTCTAGTGAGCAGTGTTTATTCGTTTATGTGTAGACGTGGAACAATATGAGAATAGTCAGTATTGTGCTCATGAAGCACATCGATACTGGCAGGAGCACCGCGAAACGGAGGGAACTGTAACAAGAACGTGGATATTACACCATGTTTGTGGGCAATTGATATGGGGCACTCTGCAGGATAGATACATTTGTATAGGGGTTTGGGCGACTCACATGGGGCTCTCTGCAAGATGTTAAACTTCTAGCATATATTTGACTTCTAGCATACGTCTGTATTTTATTTTGTATATGGGTTTGATATGCATATAGGGTGTAGGCGCCCTGATGGCGCAACGCGTGTATTAGATTTTGTATGTTGGTCTAGGAGACCCACGTCGGATAATTCGCGGACTGCTCCGTGAAATGGTAGGCATACAAATAATAATAATTATACGATGGTGTTAAAGTTTGTGTGTGAGTCTGGGAGACTCACATGGGGCGATTTGCGGGAGGTTCTGTAGTAGTAGAATGTTAAATACCTACACAAATAATAATATTACCTAACTATATACAAACGTATAATATATTTAATTTTGATTTTATATCTGTTTTCGACTCCCATGGGAAGCTTGGTGCTGCTACCGCCAGCGCCATCGCAATGTTGGGCGCCACGCTTCACGTTGCCTACATATGTAATGTTGTCAGTAGTGTGTGTAGGTTACCTCCAGTAAGGCAGGTGTCGGAGCGGCGCGTGCTGCAGCGGCAGCGCGCCGGGTGCGGCGGCGGGGGCGTCGTCGCGTCGGGCGCCGCGCTTTGCCTATATGTGTGACGTTGTCAGTAGTGTATGTAGGTTACCTCCAGTAAGGCAAGTGTCAGAGCGGCGCGTGCTGCAGCGGCAGCGCGCCGGGTGCGGCGGCGGGGGCGTCGTCGCGTCGGGCGCCGCGCTTTGCCTATATGTGTGACGTTGTCAGTAGTGTATGTAGGTTACCTCCAGTAAGGCAAGTGTCAGAGCGGCGCGTGCTGCAGCGGCAGCGCGCCGGGTGCGGCGGCGGGGGCGTCGTCGCGTCGGGCACCGCGCTTTGCCTATATGTGTGACGTTGTCAGTAGTGTATGTAGGTTACCTCCAGTAAGGCAAGTGTCAGAGCGGCGCGTGCTGCAGCGGCAGCGCGCCGGGTGCGGCGGCGGGGGCGTCGTCGCGTCGGGCGCCGCGCTTTGCCTATATGTGTGACGTTGTCAGTAGTGTATGTAGGTTACCTCCAGTAAGGCAAGTGTCAGAGCGGCGCGTGCTGCAGCGGCAGCGCGCCGGGTGCGGCGGCGGGGGCGTCGTCGCGTCGGGCACCGCGCTTTGCCTATATGTGTGACGTTGTCAGTAGTGTATGTAGGTTACCTCCAGTAAGGCAAGTGTCAGAGCGGCGCGTGCTGCAGCGGCAGCGCGCCGGGTGCGGCGGCGGGGGCGTCGTCGCGTCGGGCGCCGCGCTTTGCCTATATGTGTGACGTTGTCAGTAGTGTATGTAGGTTACCTCCAGTAAGGCAAGTGTCAGAGCGGCGCGTGCTGCAGCGGCAGCGCGCCGGGTGCGGCGGCGGGGGCGTCGTCGCGTCGGGCACCGCGCTTTGCCTATATGTGTGACGTTGTCAGTAGTGTATGGAGGTTACCTCCAGTAAGGCAAGTGTCAGAGCGGCGCGTGCTGCAGCGGCAGCGCGCCGGGTGCGGCGGCGGGGGCGTCGTCGCGTCGGGCGCCGCGCTTTGCCTATATGTGTGACGTTGTCAGTAGTGTATGTAGGTTACCTCCAGTAAGGCAAGTGTCAGAGCGGCGCGTGCTGCAGCGGCAGCGCGCCGGGTGCGGCGGCGGGGGCGTCGTCGCGTCGGGCACCGCGCTTTGCCTATATGTGTGACGTTGTCAGTAGTGTATGTAGGTTACCTCCAGTAAGGCAAGTGTCAGAGCGGCGCGTGCTGCAGCGGCAGCGCGCCGGGTGCGGCGGCGGGGGCGTCGTCGCGTCGGGCGCCGCGCTTTGCCTATATGTGTGACGTTGTCAGTAGTGTATGTAGGTTACCTCCAGTAAGGCAAGTGTCAGAGCGGCGCGTGCTGCAGCGGCAGCGCGCCGGGTGCGGCGGCGGGGGCGTCGTCGCGTCGGGCCGGCGCTTTGCCTATATGTGTGACGTTGTCAGTAGTGTATGTAGGTTACCTCCAGTCAGGCAAGTGTCAGAGCGGCGCGTGCTGCAGCGGCAGCGCGCCGGGTGCGGCGGCGGGGGCGTCGTCGCGTCGGGCGCCGCGCTTTGCCTATATGTGTGACGTTGTCAGTAGTGTATGTAGGTTACCTCCAGTAAGGCAAGTGTCAGAGCGGCGCGGTGCTGCAGCGGCAGCGCGCCGGGTGCGGCGGCGGGGGCGTCGTCGCGTCGGGCGCCGCGCTTTGCCTATATGTGTGACGTTGTCAGTAGTGTATGTAGGTTACCTCCAGTAAGGCAAGTGTCAGAGCGGCGCGTGCTGCAGCGGCAGCGCGCCGGGTGCGGCGGCGGGGGCGTCGTCGCGTCGGGCGCCGCGCTTTGCCTATATGTGTGACGTTGTCAGTAGTGTATGTAGGTTACCTCCAGTAAGGCAAGTGTCAGAGCGGCGCGTGCTGCAGCGGCAGCGCGCCGGGTGCGGCGGCGGGGCGTCGTCGCGTCGGGCGCCGCGCTTTGCCATATATGTGTGACGTTGTCAGTAGTGTATGTAGGTTACCTCCAGTAAGGCAAGTGTCAGAGCGGCGCGTGCTGCAGCGGCAGCGCGCCGGGTGCGGCGGCGGGGGCGTCGTCGCGTCGGGCGCCGCGCTTTGCCGATATGTGTGACGTTGTCAGTAGTGTATGTAGGTTACCTCCAGTAAGGCAAGTGTCAGAGCGGCGCGTGCTGCAGCGGCAGCGCGCCGGGTGCGGCGGCGGGGGGCGTCGTCGCGTCGGGCGCCGCGCTTTGCCTATATGTGTGACGTTGTCAGTAGTGTATGTAGGTTACCTCCAGTAAGGCAAGTGTCAGAGCGGCGCGTGCTGCAGCGGCAGCGCGCCGGGTGCGGCGGCGGGGGCGTCGTCGCGTCGGGCGCCGCCGCTTTGCCTATATGTGTGACGTTGTCAGTAGTGTATGTAGGTTACCTCCAGTAAGGCAAGTGTCAGAGCGGCGCGTGCTGCAGCGGCAGCGCGCCGGGTGCGGCGGCGGGGGCGTCGTCGCGTCGGGCGCCGCGCTTTGCCTATATGTGTGACGTTGTCAGTAGTGTATGTAGGTTACCTCCAGTAAGGCAAGTGTCAGAGCGGCGCGTGCTGCAGCGGCAGCGCGCCGGGTGCGGCGGCGGGGGCGTCGTCGCGTCGGGCGCCGCGCTTTGCCTATATGTGTGACGTTGTCAGTAGTGTATGTAGGTTACCTCCAGTAAGGCAAGTGTCAGAGCGGCGCGTGCTGCAGCGGCAGCGCGCCGGGTGCGGCGGCGGGGGGCGTCGTCGCGTCGGGCGCCGCGCTTTGCCTATATGTGTGACGTTGTCAGTAGTGTATGTAGGTTACCTCCAGTAAGGCAAGTGTCAGAGCGGCGCGTGCTGCAGCGGCAGCGCGCCGGGTGCGGCGGCGGGGGCGTCGTCGCGTCGGGCGCCGCGCTTTGCCTATATGTGTGACGTTGTCAGTAGTGTATGTAGGTTACCTCCAGTAAGGCAAGTGTCAGAGCGGCGCGTGCTGCAGCGGCAGCGCGCCGGGTGCGGCGGCGGGGGCGTCGTCGCGTCGGGCGCCGCGCTTTGCCTATATGTGTGACGTTGTCAGTAGTGTATGTAGGTTACCTCCAGTAAGGCAAGTGTCAGAGCGGCGCGTGCTGCAGCGGCAGCGCGGCGGCGGGGGCGTCGTCGCGTCGGGCGCCGCGCTTTGCCTATATGTGTGACGTTGTCAGTAGTGTATGTAGGTTACCTCCAGTAAGGCAAGTGTCAGAGCGGCGCGTGCTGCAGCGGCAGCGCGCCGGGTGCGGCGGCGGGGCGTCGTCGCGTCGGGCGCCGCGCTTTGCCTATATGTGTGACGTTGTCAGTAGTGTATGTAGGTTACCTCCAGTAAGGCAAGTGTCAGAGCGGCGCGTGCTGCAGCGGCAGCGCGCCGGGTGCGGCGGCGGGGGCGTCGTCGCGTCGGGCGCCGCGCTTTGCCTATATGTGTGACGTTGTCAGTAGTGTATGTAGGTTACCTCCAGTAAGGCAAGTGTCAGAGCGGCGCGTGCTGCAGCGGCCAGCGCGCCGGGTGCGGCGGCGGGGGCGTCGTCGCGTCGGGCGCCGCGCTTTGCCTATATGTGTGACGTTGTCAGTAGTGTATGTAGGTTACCTCCAGTAAGGCAAGTGTCAGAGCGGCGCGTGCTGCAGCGGCAGCGCGCCGGGTGCGGCGGCGGGGGCGTCGTCGCGTCGGGCGCCGCGCTTTGCCTATATGTGTGACGTTGTCAGTAGTGTATGTAGGTTACCTCCAGTAAGGCAAGTGTCAGAGCGGCGCGTGCTGCAGCGGCAGCGCGCCGGGTGCGGCGGCGGGGGTACACAGCGCCGTCGTCGCGTCGGGTGCCGCCGCGCTGTCGCGCCTCACCTTACCTACATGCAAACTGACCCATCATACATGCTACAACTCTAACGGAAACATATTCAAAACTTTGTTTGTGGTTTGCCACTGCCATCTACTTTAAATTTCGAATAGGTGGCACTACTAGTATGTATTATTATGACAACCACACGCTAATCGGTAGCCAAAACTTCATTATAAACAGCTTGTGGCAGTCAACTACTGGACATAGGCTACAAGAAATATGACGCATGTCGTTTTAGGCCAGTACCCTGGCATAAATTTTGACTCTCGCTCAAATTTGAAACTATCTGTTTCGAGTAGTACCCTCATATTTCAAGTGGTCGCAATGCAGTATCTTTGCTATTTTGCCTTTCTTCCAATTACGAAAGCTTCTTAATTAAATCTTGTGTCTACCAGCAGGGCGACCACTGGCTTTGTATTATGTATTAGCAGTGCGGCGACGCCTTTTTCTAAGTTCGGCCCGGTCTTTAACATTAGCAGGCAAGCCGGACACTTGTTAGCAGTAGTTTAAAAAATAACATCTCTTCATCCCTAAAACAATCCTGTTTATTTTTGCGTAAGGCAAAGGGTCTTTGTCTATCAAGAAACTATCAATAGCAGCACATAACTGTGCCTGGAAACGACAATATGCTCGCCCTTTATTGCGTGCGACCTAAAACTACAGCTGGCTAAATGTGGTTGTAATCTTCATCTCTACCTACCCCATCAGGACTATCGGCGAGACTATGTTTGTATATATAATACTCACTAGTGAAACACAAACATCCAGTCTGCTGGTTGGCTTGTAACGACGTCGTCGGTCGTAACTCTTTCTGTTCTTTACTCTGCTCGTTCACACATTTCTGGTAGTAATCGTATTCTTTTACGTACCTAGAAAATGTTACACAAATTGTTTATGACCAAACTTCTGTTTACAAGAATAATTGTCACAAATTATTCTTGCAATAGTGTATGTTTACAAAATTTCAACCTTTAATGGGTGTTTCCCTTGAGGTTGAAATTTAGTAAACGTCAAGACACGACTTCCCAGGAAAGACAAATATAAAAAAGTACAAAGATACGTTTCGACGTACTTCTTTGTTTTTTGTTGCCTTTTTAAAACGACTAAATCAGGAAAACTTAATTCCTTGAGCTCTTCACGTTCTCTGATTTTGAAAATAATAGTTATTGTTGTTTAAGAAATAGTACAGCTTCCTCTCTTTTTTCTCTTTAGCAAAAACGACTGGTTGCAAATACTAGTATTTTAATAACACATGAAAAACTGAATAGGGTTACATAACTAATTTTCGCCAAAATTGTCTTACAATATAATCCTTGAAAAGCTGATTTCAATATGAAAAAGGTGTAGTAGAGGCGGTACATACCACACGGGCGGGTAACGATTGTCGGAGAGATAGTCGCGCGAGGCGGGCGACAGATGTCGCGCGCGACACACGCGGTCGTACGCGCCGCATAGGCGCCAGCGACACCAGTCCGCCAGGTTGTGTGCGTTGTGTAACTGCAACATATGTTCCGCCATTTATATACACATGCGACATAATGTTGAAGAATTATTATTTCCAATGTTTAAGAAATAAAATGTTCAAGTTTTAAATTAGTTTTTTATTAGTGTACATAAATTGAAGTTATTGCTGCCTCCAAGACAATAACGTGTTTTGGGCAACGGAATTGTTTGTCTATTGAGACAGAACACAGTAGTAAAGCATTAATGCTTCATTAATCTTGTAAATTCATAGAGTTCCGCAAGGTAGCATATTAGGACCAAATGTATACTTGAATTACATAAATAGTGTCATCTTCGTTTAGCAAACTGCAAATCTGTTGTATAGTCAGTTGATACTATCCTCTTAGTTAATGGTAATGATGATATTGCATGGCAATTTTAAATAGTGGCTGTAAGTTTTTTGCAGGTATCTTACAGGCTCCCTTTGCCTGAACCTAGCAACTAACCTAAATGTAAATTCAGTAACTTCACTAAACTCACTAACTCATAAACTTTAACGTTCAGAAGTGTTACATTGTGACTAAATGAATAAACGATTTTTGACTTTATAAGCTATCTGCGGATCAAGAATTGTCTAAACCTCGTCATTGTAACTGTCTTAGCTTCACCATCATGATTGTCTGTAATAAAGTATAAAAGTGCCAAAAATTAACTATGTGGTACCTTAACGGGCTCCAGTAGGGAGAGCGCTATATCAACCACCTGGTCGTCATCACCGCACACTCTGCCAAAGATAAAAATACATACATACACGGACACATGTCTGTATCTCCTCGGTGGGAGGCATGTATTACACCTGTTTCGCCAACTATGTCTTTAGATATCACTAAAAGATAGTTACCGAGTAACGAATTTCAG
This sequence comes from Catocala fraxini, assembly GCA_930367265.1. Taxonomy (NCBI): domain Eukaryota; kingdom Metazoa; phylum Arthropoda; class Insecta; order Lepidoptera; family Erebidae; genus Catocala; species Catocala fraxini. The sequence goes on from OV884047.1 coordinate 1,870,506, forward strand.
TCACGGTGGCCAATCATAACGGAGACTGGCCATTTGCGCAGAAGATATTATAGTGCACGAGTATGAGCGCAAACACGGACGGCCATCCAACAGGACTAGAGAGGAATCAGGTGCAGGAAGAGAATCACACGCAAATATAAACAAATCTACCAAGAATCAAGTTCTGCGTTACTTCACATACATACAATTAAAGGACACGAAGTAAAACCAGACTCTGAACAGTCACCTGTGGATCGCACAAATTATACCGCGTGGGAATAAAATACATAAAATGAAGAAATTATTAATGATACTGAAACATAATAATAATAATAACTTTTATTTTCCAATATATGGGTACAAAAATATAAGTACGTTACTGGCTGCAATAGTATTAAACTGTGACGCAGCCATTAGCGCTACATCCGAGAACAGGGTGGAAATTAACAAAAAAGAAAACAAAAATAACAGAAATGAAATTAATGCTACAGGACACAATAAAGTAAAAAAATAACAATAAAGAAAAAAGTCATGCAATGTTATGGTGTTGAATGTATGTGTCTGCTAGTGTGTGTGTATGTGATCATGTGTGTGTGTAAAAGAGGCATGTACGTTTGAGTGGGTTGAATATATATATATACTGTGAAAATATGCTTTAATATATATTTTTAATGAAAATATAGATACATAAATATGTTAAATAAATATTTGTTATTTTCTTATCTCACCAATAGTTCTTCACATTGAGTGATGGATAGGGAGAGTAGCCAATTTCTGAGTTTTACCTTGCATTTGCAAGTTGTTAAGGGATATTATAATAGTAAGTATTTTATTAACTATATTGGAAAGATTTGGAATTTAAGTATTAGAACTGGTGACTGGCTGTAATAGTGGAGTGTTTAATAAGTTTACAAACTCTGTCAGATCTGCGCGTGTTTTGTATATAGTTAGGATTGTATGGAGTTACGGTATGTACTCGGCAGATAACCTGGTAGATGTAGCTGTCGAACTGTCATAACTTCACAAAGTTCATAGAGTTCAGATGTAGGGAATCTAATAGTTTTTCAAGTCATGACTTTTAGGACACATCTCTGGGTTCTCTTCAACCGTAAGATACTGGTTTTATATGTATCACCCCAAGGAGTAATACAATAGCTCAGAATTGACTGGACAATTGCATAATATACCATTTTTAAATTGGGGAAGTCGGTAACATGTCGTACCTTTTTAAATAGATATATTAATTTCCTACAGCGCGATAGTAATTGGTCGATTTGGAATTTCCAGATTAGATATATGTCTATTACAATGCCTAAATATCTGATCATATCAGCCAACCAAAGTATAACAATTACAGTTAGCAACAGAAGGAAAACCACAGGTATGAGCTTTAACTTCAAACGAAGTAGACGGCTGAGATTTTTGCTGGCGGAGAAAGTTAGAATCTTCGTTTTATTTAAATTTTATGTTAGTAGGTTGTATTTTAACCAGGCCATTACTAATAAATAGTAGGGTAGATTCAGTATTAGCACGGGCGTTATCCCAGGTAGAACCTCTTACCAAAAGAACAGTGTCGTCAGCGTAAGACACAATTTTATAATCTTGTAATTTTACAAAGCATATGTCATTTATGTAAAGGAGAAAGAGTGTGGACCCAGGCACGCTTCCCTGAGGCACTCCATACGTAAGAGGTGTCTCCGAGCTAATATTATCGCTTTACACACTGGTTTCTACCACACAAATACCTTGCAAAAATTTTAAGCTGTAATCCCCTTATGCCATGGTGTTCCATCTTTTCTAGAAGAAGTGGTACAGAGACAGTATCAAAAACCTTTGATAAGTCTAAAAAGACCCCAATTGTTTTAATTTTCTTATCTATATTTGCTATTATTTTGTTAGAAACATTAAGGACTGCGTCATCGGTTGATTTTCCGCGCCTGTAACCGAATTGGCTGTCAGCAAACATATTATTTCTATTTATGAATTCTACAATTTTATTGTTTAAGATTTTTCTAATATTTTATAAAATGTCAACAGCACAGAAATAGGCCTATAGTTATTGATACTGTCTCTGTCACCATTCTTATAAATCAGGTGTACAAGTGCCTTTTTAAATACTTTTGGAAAAGTGCCCGTTGATAAACATAAATTTAGTACGTGTTTTAAAGTAGGTATGAGTGTATGCCTAGCCATCTTAATAAAGTATTTGATCTAATTCTGTATCGTAAGCTTATCAATTTTGATTGGCCAAGGTCGACTTACCTATCCCTCTGTTGTAGTTGGTCGATGACCCTGGCCTCCACCAGGGTGACGAGGCGGTTCATGCACAGTCTGTTCGCGAGCTCCAATAGCTCTAGACACCTGTTTGGGTCCACTGCTGGGATTTTGTCGCTGTATATGTAGCTTAACAGTATATGGAACGCGTACATTTTTACACCCGGGAAAGATATCTGAGAAAAAAATTACATTATTGATGTGGATTTCATTAATATACATATACATATTACTTCAGGTCAGGAAACCTTCGTCTTTTAGTCTTCTATGTTTTAGTTTTATATTATTATTTTTAATAAAAAGCAGGGTATAGAAAAATTTCGATTTACCTGGAAACAGAACAACTGTAGAAGAACTGCCAAACTGTAGATTCATCTAAGTCTTTTAGTCTTCTTTCTTTTAGTATTATATCATTATTTTTAAGAAGAAGCAAGGGCATAGCAAAATTTCAAAATATTTATACCTGGAAACGACCCGATTATAGAAGAACTGCCGCTCTGCAGAAGATCGCTACCTTTAATGGTGTTCTTAGAATATCAGATGTTTTTTAGAAGTGTTCTGCTGTCAACGCGATCTACTAACAGCGGCTGTCTTTTGGAAGCTCTGCAACTCGCTAATGATATCTCGTGTTGTTAGCATTCTAAGACTATGATTACAGCGTATCATTAGGTGGGCCGTAGGCAATTTATTTAGAATACAAAAATAACTCAACTGCAATGAATCGAATAAAACTTCGTTCGAATTGAAGGCACTAGAAACGTCTTGCCCGGGCAAGTGCCACCCTCTTATTATAAGTACCAGAGACTCACATATCTATTCTCTTATTCCATCTTTTATTCCTTTCCCTAGTAATATCAAACCCTTCGAATGTATTATTAATAATTTAAATAGAAGGCCTAACTGAACGTACCACTCTTGACGTGCTTTCCCTGAAATGCCCTTGGAACATAGCCTTCATAGGGTCACATCGCGCCATCAGCACCGCGCGGTGAGCGAGGTGGATGCCGTCGTCCAAATCGAAGGTCACATCAGCGAATAGATTACGTTCTACATACATGTCTCGGAGACGTTGTGGAAGAGGCTGCAACAGAATTAGTTATCGGGGGTATGAAACAACCCTTTCTTATTCCAGAATTTGTTCTGGGAGGAGGTTAATCCTATTCTATATGTAAAACAAACTATTTTAGAGTGTAATACAATTAACTCACGTCAGCATCCAGGCACAATAGGTTTATAATTATGTCTGTAATTCCAAAACTTGCTGTTAATGGTCGTCCTACGACATTTTGCTCCCGTGCAGGCATCTAAAGCGAACAAGTTTAGCATTCGCTCTGGGATCTTATAATCTTCAAATAAAGAAAACACCGTTTGCCAAAGTCGAGGATCCTAAGAGGTTCCAGGCCTGCTTCATGGATTGTCTTACTCATTATTTATATTTAAAATGTTTGTTTAGTATGAGATATGCTTAGAAATCATTCATCTTTATTTCTACCAGATGTATTCGTTAGCAATACATCTGACGACGCTTCGCATGACCAGAAGGCTGGACTATTTTTGGCTCAAAGAATCAGCATTGCCATTCAGCGTGGCAATGCTGCCAGTCTTCTGGGCACACTCCCCGTCGACAGCGATGCTGAGGAATTTTACGACGCTGATAAACCGGCCATCCCTTTTTATTATTTTTTACAGTCCCATATCAAAATCAAATCAAAATCAATTTATTGACAAAATAGCTTCGAAGTTTACACTTTTTCAGTGGCCCCACACTAGGCAAGCCTGTCCTGTGGGTGCCTAATGTATTTCACAATATTACAGGTTACTACATTTTTCGGCCGAATTTGATTTTGTTATAAGACTACATAAATTAAATTTAAAAAAAAAACATAATAGTTAATTGACACTATGACATTGGAAATGAATAAACAAAAGTAAAATTTAACAATTTAGCTAAATCATATGTGTGATGGTGTGAGTGAATAAATGTATTATAAATTATATGAATATTATAAATATATATATATTATTATGAATAATCTTATATATACATATTATACATAATTATTATATTATATACAAGCGATCAGAGTAGGCTTGAGTTTACTTCATGCTAGGTGCACTAAAAGGTTTTCTGTGTCGTCACATGTAAGGGAATGTAACCATTTTGAGATTTTATGCTTGGCTTCTTTCACTGAACACTCTTTTATGCCACATGCATTGGCTATCTTATTGTAGATGTAGTGGTCTATATACGGGCTGAAGCGTCGGGCAGCAAAACTTGTGTTTATTGTAAAGGCTGGCAGTCTATAAACACGTCGTTCAAGAAGGCTTGGATATTCTTCGGATGTAATGACTCTGCGATGGGTTTTAAGTGCTGTTATTAAGATAAACAATTTACGTACATTCAGAACCACACTTTCCAAATATAATTTATGTGTAGGATACCTGAAAGGTCTTTTATACATTGTTTTTAACACGGATCTTTGAGCTCTTTCCACTTGCAGCATGGCAGTCTTGGCTGCACTTCCCCAGCTTCCTATACAGTATGTAATTAGAGATTGCGTTAATGCGAAGTAAACCGATTTTAAAGTTTCTAAAGAAGCAGAGGAGCGGAGTAATTTCATGATGTTAGCTGTTTTACGCACGCGGTTTGATAGGGAGTTTATGTGTGATTTGAAATTTAAGTTATGGTCGAGGATCACTCCAAGGTACTTACACGTTTCGGATTTTATTAGTTCCACACAGCAACAATGTAAGTGGTCATTACATAAAGGCTCATGAAGTCTAATGCCGAGTGTATCAATCGGAGCCGATGTGGAGGTTTTGTAAAAACACATGTAATTTGTCTTTTTGGCATTTAGACTTAACAGATTTTGTTGTAGCCACATGGACACGTTTTTCAACCCTGTTTCAGCCTTGGAGAAGGCCTCAGACCAGGTTGGCGCTTCATATAAAATGACAGTGTCGTCCGCATAACACATCACTTCGGCATCAATCACGTCGTGTATGTCATTTAGGTACATAATAAATAAAGTTGGCCCAAGACAGCATTCTTGGGCCAACTTTATTTATTTACCCTGCGGAACACCGAAACCGATAGCTTGTTGACCACTTGTATATTGCCCAATTTTTACACACTGTTTTCTTTGTGACAGATAACTTTCAAACCAATCCAAGGCAACCCCTCTTATTCCATAGTGCTTATCTAGCTTCCGCAATAATATTGGAATTGACACCGTGTCAAAGACTCTTGCTAGGTCCAAGAAGACGCCTAAACATAGTCTTTTCTGGTCTAATTGGCTCGACACAAATGAAGTTAACAATGACACAGCGTCTTCTGTTGACCTACTTCTTCTAAAACCGAATTGCCGGGTTGATAAGAGGTTGTTAGATTCTAAATAATTAATAAGTCTTTTGTTAACAATCTTCTCCAAAATTTTGGACAATGTTGTCAACAGAGAAATGGGACGATAATTTCCAGGGCAATCCCTAGGTCCATCCTTGTGTATAGGAACAATACTTGCAATTTTCCAGACTTCGGGGAAGACCCCAGACTGTAGACTGAGGTTAAAGAGGGCTGTTATAGGTGGTATAATTGATTGTCTTATTTCTTTCAAGAGCGCATTGGTGAGGCCGTCAATACCCGGTGCTTTATCATTTGATAAGGACAGTATCAGTGACTCAACCTCACTTGTATCAGTTGGTTGCAGAAAGAACGAGTTCAGGATATTTTTATTTATGACATTGGCTGCTAGTGTTTCTTGGGTTGATTTTATATTTTGTTACTCTTCATTTTGTTGTATTTATAAGTGGTTAGTTTGTTAATATTAGTTAAGTTGTAAATTATGATTGTTGCTTTCTTTATGTAAATAATGAAGTATATTATAATAGTCATTAGATTGATATGCTTTATTGATGTCGTCATATTTAAATAATTCATTGTTAAGGCTTCAATATACATTTCATAATTAGTATGAATTCTTGTTCTTCGTTAGCAATAGCATATATGTCAATTGTCTTACACCTACAGAGGTTCAAGAGTCTAATCACAATGCAGTTGGAGAGACACCTCAATAGTCAAAAGTATAAAAGATTTTCATTAACATACGTCATTATCATTACCGTACGCTTGCTTATCAAGATGAATATATACAAAGAATGTAGACTTACCGAATGAAACTGCAGCATGAATCCCTTATCAAATAGCAGATGCTGGTCCAGTATGAACTGACTCAGCTTCGTCAGCTCATGGAAGCCCAGCAACTCCGCCGCCTGGCGAATCTCCTGAACAGATCGTTATATTACAGTTCATAGTGCCCAGTATAATGCTCTTTATAACCTGCCCAAAGTAGTAGAAGTTATAATATAACAGAACACGAGCATCATTCTCCTACCTAACTTATAAATGTTATTGTTTGTGGAGATGTTTGGATGTTTATTACACATTCACACCTAATCCGATCGTGTCGATGGCAACAGTTTTTAAATGATTTTAGCCTAGTGCTCTGCAATGCGAATCGTATTAGGCATTGCTTGGTATATCTCATCATACCAAAACCGATGAAACTTGCCACACGGATAGACTACGGCCTGGAATATAAATAGAATATTTTCTATTCCAGTATGTGTTCCTATGAGTTTCACGAGGAATGACGCGGACAAAAACTAGTCGTTTATGTTTCGAATTGTCTCGTTAGGTCAGTAGCATAAGTGAGAATCGGCAATGAGTTGCCGTAAATCTTAGAGTTCGAAAAAATGGTTCAAGTAATATGCAAAGGTCACGTAATACTACGTGACCTTGAGGTCAGAGGTCAATAGTCATAGTAATTTCGGGTATATATCGACTATGTTGAGTCGAAAGGCGTTAACCGCGAGTCTCTAGCTCTTACGGTTTTTGAGTTGAAAGTTGTATAACAGACGGACGGATGGACAAAGCTGTTGTATAAGAGTTTTTTCGAACTCTAAAAACACTTATGTTTGAGCAGGTTTTTCTAGAGGAAAATTTTTTAGGACAATATTTAAGGCCGCTGATCGGATTTGACATTCAAAAGATATGAACAAAATTCAGATGTAGGATCTCAATTTTTTTATCTTTAGTCAGCAAGGACGACAATTCATTCGTATCTTAGAATTTATTTTTTATTTATTAATATTAAAGGCGTAGAGACTATTTAAAATTCTAATTAATATCACACACAGAAGGAAATAAACGTAAAAGCATTAAAATAGTATCTATAAATAGCCCAGTATTACTAAATAGTGTAAATCTATAGCAAGGTGATAAATCAAATATGAATAATAATAAAATTAATATAAAAATTAAAATCGTGCTTTCTTAAGTGATTGTCTAGCCGTAGGTATGTCGCTCACATTTAAAATAAACTTGTAATTATTAAATTATGTTCTCTGAGCGGCCTATCTTTACAGAGTTTAGGCCGAATTTCGGTCACGGCGACCAATCTTAACGCAGTATATGTCGAATTTAGATCCCCATGGCCAATCTTAACACAGTATATGCCAAATCTTGGTCACAGTAGCCAATCTTATTGGAGACTAGCCGTCTGCCCAAGACATGGTTATTAAAGTGAACAAGTGTGTACGCAAACACAATTCCACTTTGATTGTAGGTATATCAATTTGGTTGCGTAGGTACTAATTTTTTATTAGTAAGTTTTAAGTATGTTTCAAGCAGAATTCTAACAATAATAAGGTAAACTTTTTAAATTTCTTAATAGTTATAAGGGTTATGATTATTATATTAGTTTTGTACATAACACTGCAATCTATTTTTTACATTTAATTTTATCAATTATTTTGATAAATGTATTAAATTTATAGATTACAGTCTTATTTACATTTTTGATTGTTTAAACGTAAATTGCAATACAGTTATTCTCGCTTAAACGGTTTTTGTCTTTATAAGTATTGAATGGATAAGTCGCAAGAGGAAGACCTATCAGATTGGAAGCGTTCTGGACAAAGGCCAGATTAAGAGCTCCTTGAACCGACGAGCGTGTATGAGGAATGTGATGAAAGTGAATGAAGCCAGAGAAGTGTGTCAGGATCGTAGCAAATGGAAATCCGTAGTCTCTGCCTACACCTCTGGGAAACAGGCGTGAATCTATGTATGTATGTAAGTGTTTATTAGTCTCACATTAATTTAGCATATTTATCCTAAAGATTTTTATTTTAATTTATTACAGGCCGTAAGTATATAAGTCGTCAAAATAAAGTAATGATATAGTAATTAGTATTACTAAACACACCACTGGTTTAAGAAAGCACAGTACCAAGAATGATAAACTACAAAAATACGTTAAGAAAAATACACAAAAGGATGCGTTTTTTATAATAATAATAATGGTAGAAATCAATAATTATGAATTTGTTTAATGAATTAATTATTTATTACAATAATTATTACAATAAAGTTTACCAGTAACAATCCGATAGCAGCCGACTGCAGAACACATTGTTGTTATTATAAAAAATATTAATTTTATATATATTTTTAATTGGCAATTTTTTATTTGTGGGATATATAGAATATTATAAAAATAGAAGCAAAGGATTAGAGAGTATATTAATAAAGGAAAGTCTGTCTTCTTATTAAACTAGAAATATTATCAATAATATGAAACAAAAATAAAATAATATTTATTAAATAATACGTTATTACTTTGAGTACTATAAAACAAATATTTATCATACAATCTGTTATAGATATTATTTTCTATAGCTCTTATGGGTAATAATATATTACCCACAGCAGGAAAAAAATATATTATGTTACAGCCAAAATATTTTCTACCCAATTATTTATTTCAGTATCATTTAAAAACGTAAAAGAATTTAACATATTTTAACCGTGACCATTTTAATAAGAAGACAAGATAAAAGTAGCTTAAGTCAAGAATAATTAATTGAAATCGTATAATTACTAAAATAATAAATATATAATTAAGTTTTAAATATTTATACGAAGCTTAAGCTTTTGGAAATAGAATAAACAGTGTGTTAGTGATGAAGTGACCCATATTTTTATTATGAATTGCCATATACAATAAATGCTGGCAACAGCGTTAGAGGAAAAGGCTTTGGACTGTACATAACAAAAATTAAAAATACTTATGTTAGGTAAACCAGTGAGGCTCATCGTTCCGCCATTTTTCTTTCAACGTTATGGTCTAGAATTGTTTCCTATTGCAGCTAAAACCTTAAGTTTCTTTTAATAAAAGAATCGATATCGCTGAATGATTAATTTAAAGGCAACACTCAAATAATACAAGTGTTGCAAGCTTGTACATACACTTAGTAATCGCTATGTAGCGATAGTATGTGCTCAGTTTATTTATAGCAATATAATTCTAATCCATACTAACGTTATAAAGCAGAAGAGTTTGTTTATTTGGTTGAACGTTGAACTTTTAGTGTTGCATAGCCCATTTATCATAGAAGACTAAAGGCTATATGACATCACTTTACGACCAATAGGAACAAAGCATCAATGAGAAATGTTGCAAAAACAGGAAAATTGCTTATATGTGACGCAGACGAAGTTGCGCGGGTCAACTAGTAAAGTAATAAACGCGAAAGTTATATTGACCATCCTAACTAATATTATAAATGTGAATGTGAATTTGTTTGTTTGTTAGTTATGCTTTCATGCCTTAACAACACACATACACGTTGCCAGGGGAACAGAAAAGGAAATTATTAAACATATTCTCATCAAAGAAAAATACTTTTACCAATCTAACCTAACCTACATTTACGCAAGCGAAGCCGCGGTCAATAGCTTGTCTTCCATAATATGTTATTCCACCAAATTAGTTCAATACAAATAATTTTAATCTCTTTGATTCTTAGTCACTTCATCACTAATGCACTTCGACTCCCAACCTTATGTCCTTCAGAATAGAGTCGAGTGTGCACTGACCTGCTGTTTGAAGGCACTGCTATCGAGCGCACCCGTGTAGATGAAGTTGATGATCTCCTGCATCACGGCCTGAGAGATCAGCTTGCTCATCGTCACTATAGTCTGCGTTTGGGATGTCGCGTGCTGAATTTTATCGCACTGGAAATTAAATCGAATCATATTTAGTGACGGAAGGAAAGAAAACGCTAGATACAGAGATAGTTAGAGGAAGGAGGTGTGAGAAATAATTAGAAAGAGAGAAACATAGATTGAGGAAAAGCTAAAGGCTAGAGAGAGACAAGGATAGATACAGATATAAAATGATGGCTAGAGTAGAATAATAGAGGTAGACAGATGGAGTAAGAAAGGAGGGAAGAAGAAATAGCTAGAGTAACAGAGATATAAATAGGAAGAGATATTCAACAATTTTAAATATTAATATGACCTAAAATGATGTAAGGGATATTTTGAGATTTCGTATCAGAAACGTAGGCTTGTCTTGTTAGGTAATTCACAGTTTGGACAGTACATAGTCTGGAAAAGCGACAATAGGCTCGCCGTCTATTAAGTGTGGTGTAGCAAAATATCTGCCTACCTCATTGAGAATATTATACCATATGTGAGTCTTTATACTTTACCTTAACGATCCTGATGGATAATATAGCTGGATGGTTAACCTCTCTGTATAAATCCGGCGGTTTCTTGCAACTATCGCTCAAAGGTAAGATTTGGCAGGATGAACGACGTTTTATCTGGTCCCATACTCTGCAATGTTTTGTTAAACTAAACGTAAGTAAGTAGTGACTTGCTGGTTTCAGCATGAATGGGCTGTTTCAGGGAAGTACTATCCAGTATGCCAATATTGGTGCTTTCGTTTGGTGAATGTGTGTGCTGGAGAGCTAATCACCGTAGTTACAGAACCAATTTCTTAGCTAATTAATGAGAAGGATTAGACAATCCTTCTCATTAATTAGCTAAGAAATTGGTTGGAACACTAAAAACGTATCTTATGGCGGCTTATTTTAAAAATAACTTTCTAAATCTAATGCTATTTAGATTCTCACTTTCTCCTACGTTTCGGTTGCTTTTCAATAGCCATAAAAATTAATATGGTGGACGGCTCATTGTCTAAAAGTGTAGTTTTTTTAAGTATTGGAACATAATTTAATTACTGGTGTTCCTATTATGAGCTGATTATGTTGTTATGTAAGTAATTATTGGGTCCCGGTCCATCTATTCACTAGAGAAGTTGGTTGGATGAGAGATCGAAAGTACACTGAAGCCTCTACTTATACTAGATTGAATATAATAAGTTATTTTAAATTTTGTTGGCAAGCCGGCTTAAAGCAATCAGTTAATTTCACTCGCCATGTAGGTATATGTTATTTATGTCTCGCTGTGGCAGTACAGCAGATTACCACTTAAGCAATTAAGTTGTTTTTGTGAGTAGTCAGTTGTCCTATTGGAAGTTCGACTCACCGCATTTGCTTAGCTTGATCTTGTCTAATCAAATACTCAGTATCTTCGTTGAATTCGCCGGTGGTAGCTTCTCCCATACTGCTTACCTACAAATAATATTGATATTAAGTTAATATATATGAAGTCAATCTATATATATAAAACTCTTCCGTTACTGAGTGACTGACAGACAACGCACAGCCGAAACTACTGAACGCAAGAAGCTGAAATTTGGCATGTATGTTCCTTGGAGAGTGTAGGGGAGCATTAAAAGAGGATTTTTGGAAATTCCACCCCGAAGGGGGTGAAAGGGGTGAAAATCTTTTATATGAAAGTTTTACACCGTTGAAGTTAGTAACTTGAAAATTTAGATTTTCACGCGGGCAAAGCCGCGGGCGGAAAGCTAGTAGTTTCATATAGAGCTATCGCCAACTACAAGCACTGATTTGAAGATTCTGGATTAATTGGAACTCCCCACTAAAATTGACCTGAAACGATCTAGTACCACAATTTTGTATATATCCGATGTTCTTTTTTTCTTACTGTGGAAAACAGTTTAGTTGCATCTATGTCACATAGTACCACCTTCAGTGGACCGACATGAACCTAACTTAGTGCTAGCTGGAGAGGGTTTGTATACTTACTTGCCACACTGATCTAGTAAGAGCTTCTCGCCAGTTCCACTAAAAAGCTCAAACACTCATCGATAATTTAACCTAGTGCTAGCTGAAAAAAGCTCATATGACGTACCATGCTGCTCTCGCTGGAGCTCCTGGCCAGTTCCGCAGACAGGCTCAGGCACTCGTTAGTGAGAAGCCGGTGGAACGCCTCGCACGCGCCTGCCATCATGAAACGGTGCACTGGGAAGCCTTTAGCGCCGCAGATTATGACCATATCCGAGAAATACTGCCGACAAAATAATAATTATGACAAGATACAAATTTTATTTATGACATTTACTTTTGTATCACACAGATATATCACAAACTTGATATGGATTGAAAAATAGGATGCTTTTGTCCCGCTATGTATTCCCCAAAGGCCGACAACACCAAGGATATAAACTAGAACGTTATCTTATCTTATTTCGGGGGCCAATCAGTGTAGACCGGCGACACTTCGACCCAGTGGGATCTTTTGTGTCGGCCCCGAGATCTATCCCTGAGCTATCTCCCTATGGAATGTACTGCATCTAACTAGCAACTAGAACGTTATAAAGCATTAAATACTTTCCCTCTGATCCTAGGCTCCAAGTAGCCATTATACTGTATATGCCATAAGGAAGGCAAATTCGGATATTTCTGGCTTTTCAGACAACTGGCTTCTTCTTTGCCTATGCTTTGATGGCGGCTCTGGCAACCGCTTAGTATCAGGTTGAACGTATGTTAGTTTATCTAGTAAGTAGTAAAAAATGCTTACCTGCTGTCGCAGAAGCGTGGTCATGTTTTCTAGGTATGTGCTGTTAATTACCGCTACTTCGGGCTCCAACGGTCTGGGCGGTCTGAAAGGTGCCTGTACACAAAAATATATTAATTGGTTGAGATTATTTCGGTATCTAAAAAGAATATGATACTTTAAGAAGTTATGTTTTGGAATTTTACTTCAGAATAAAAGAATGTGCACTAAATGGCACCAAAATATTCTGATAATAATTTCACTAGAAGCACGAGGTCAGGTAACCAGGTATATGGCAATGTGCTCGCCTCTATTACATAAGACCAATAAGACAGATAAAGTGTGGATGTAATATATGTTTTGGATTTTTACTTCAGAATAAAAGAATGTGCACAAAATGGCACAAAAATATTCTGATAAAAATTTCACTAGAAGCACGAGGTCAGGTAACCAGATATATGGCAATGTGCTCGCCTCTATTACATAAGACCAATAAGACAGATAAAGTGCGGATGTAATAATACGTATGTACACTGCATAATACTTACTCCTTTAGTCACTATAAAGAGGTAAGTATTATTCGGTGTACAGTAAACAGCTGAATGACTGAGTCAATCAGTCGATTAACTCAGTCATTCAGCGATTTATTTACTCTCTAAATTAATCTTTTGGAATTTTTTATTTTTATTTTGCGCCATAACTGAAATCGGCTCTATCCACGAAAGGCAGCACTGGCCCACAAAACTACTCTGCGGACGAGAACGTAATTACTCGAAATTTGTGGTAGTCTTTTTTTGCATTTGAACATAATTGATATAGCTACACATCATTATGAACATGTGACTTTATTTAATTTTGCCAATATGGCCCATGCGTGCTAAAAGGTTGCCGACCGCTGCTCTAAAACAATAAAGCAGCTTTTCCACTACCGTTGTTCTTAATTTTTCATTGCAAAATTAAACGATTAATTTAATAAATATTAAGAACAGTTTTCCTTAAGGAAAGGGAGGGTACAAATCGGGATTCCTGTCCTACTCATTCTAATCCGTATTTGATGTCTCAAATACATACACTGGTGATCCATTATTGGCAGCCATCATGGTGGTAATGTACTAATCATCAAACGAGCTTTCTTTTAGGAAGTACCTGCAAGAGAGGCCTTTGCACTCTCTTCAGATTGGTCATCCAGAAGCGCTGCTGTCTCCTCGCTATGAGCGCTGCTCTGATCGCGTTCTCGAACACCTCGTTGACGCCGTAGTACGTGAAAACTGACGTCTCATAGTAGTAGATACCGAACTCATGCGCTAGAGCGCGCCCTTGGTCTGGCATCACCAGGTCGCTTTTTCTTGGCGCCCTATTAAGAACAAAAGGATAACGTGTGAACGCCAATCGTCAAACGTAATAATATAATTTTACACCTTGTAACATTTAAAATATCGTTTTATGTATTACTAGCAGTTTTCCCGCGGTTTCACCCGCGTAAGTCCCGTTCCCGTGTGAATAACGGGTTTCACTCCTTTCATCCCTTTCAGGATGGAATTTCCAAAAACCCTCTCTTAGTGCTTCCCCACACTCTCCAAGGAACATACATGCCAAATTTCAGCTTCTTGCGTTCAGTAGTTTCGGCTGCGCGTTGTCTGTCAGTCACTCAGTAAAGGAAGAGTTTTATATACATAGATTATAATATTTCAAAGATCATCCTTGGTATTTTAAAATTTACTTTCAATATGTTATAACTATATGACAAACAATTGAAACCGCCACAAACCGTTTTACTAAGCAATAACCATATAAACCAACTTGGCTGTACACTTTTTATCTGATCCAAGGCAAATGTTACACTTACCTTATAAAAGGACTGCGATCTTTACAGTAGTTCAAGTAAGTCTCATCTCTGTACATGTAGCGGAGATCATTCTTACATCCCACTAATAATATTGGTGTGTTTGGACAAAACCGCCTGGAAAACAATTTTGCTATTTAGTTAAGCTTTTATTGGGCTTCTGGCAAATTGGATTTCGTCTATGAAATAAGGCGATAATTAATTAGTTGCCTATGTGGTACCATCAAGAGAGCTTCATTCGTCACTATTTAGGCTGACTATATTCGTTACTTTCGCTAAAGCAACTGTCAGTATGTACGATTATGTCATAGTAATCGCGATTAGCGGTCGCATCTCAATCGTTGCTGGTATACAATCACTCAAAGCTTTTAAAGTACAAAACGGTAGCTTGCGATAAAACGGTATAGATATGTATATATTATGCTTTCATTTTGTATACTGTGTCAGTAAGTTCCAATATCGTTGAGACACAAGCAACGCCTAGACTCGATAGAACAGAGCGGAGATCAGATTCGTAATATTTGACGAATATTTAACGGCGAGATGACATGCGACAAAAACACGGGTGCAGTAAGAAAAACTCACCTGATTTCTGGATACCACATGGCTCCACAATTTCTGAGTGAAATCGGGTTGGTTATTGAGAAACATAAAAGAACTACGTCCGATCTGAAAATTTAATTATTATTGTAGGTTAATAAATAAACATTTTTTTTAATAAAAAATATCCTCATTAATTTTGGTCACACAGAACAAAGGGGGGGAGTACGACCGTAGATTATGTATTTTATTCTAATCTAGAGCTCCTAAAATTGTGCTGTCAGCAGAAGGCAGGCCCCTCTCCCTTGTTGTGATGATTCCTTTACCAGTGTCGACAACTGACTGTTGTTAGCTATAAGGCATTTGGAGCAACAGGGGTTTATAGTCACCGGCAAATGCTTAATAAGATAAGCCGTTACTTTGCCTCCATAGTTCAATAAAAGCATCTTCAACCAAGACTTTGTTAATCTTACCTTCCATAAGCAAATCTTCTGTCCTTCTCGTGGTCACCAAAGGTGTCCCACAGTCGGAGAGAGACATTCACGCCGTCCACCACCTCCCATGATCTCTCTAACACCTGTTATGGCAGTAGAAAGTACTTATTTACCTAGTTATCCAAAGTTATCAACTGCAACATTGTTGAAAGTTACCAACTGCAACATTGTTGAAAGTTACCAATTGCAACATTGTTGAAAGTTACCAACTGCAACATTGTTGAAAGTTAGCAATGACAACAATATGCTACTTTTAGGTATGTGTAACTTAAAAGGAAAAATCGGAATCCTTATAGGATCATTTCGTTGTCCTTCTGTCTGTCTGTTCATAATTATGTCCGTCCAGTCAAGATCCTTTATCTCTAGGAGTATTTGGATGAAATTTATATCAAACACTCAGAATGAATTCATAATCTCGACTGTAATTTCCATGAGATTGGGATCTGCTTAACCTTAAGTGGCACTGTGCTATTCGCAAGGGGACAGTAGTCGAATTTCGTTGTCCCTAATAATGGTAGCGTAGCGAATACTATTTTGAAAGGTCGACATCGGTCTAGTTATAAACCTGTTATTGAAATCGTACGGATGCACTAGGTACTAGCGCTGTAATCACCCGCAATGTTATGAAGAGGCATAAATACTTTAAGGAAGACACCCCATTCAAATGACTGCCCTAATTCCTCACAATAAGGTCACGCAGGGGCGAAGTAATATGGATAAGTAGTTCTTGGCATTTCATGTCAACAACATTCTCCAAAGGTCTTCATATTTATGGGCCATTTAAAACAATATGCAGATCCATACCTTCTTTTAACGATATGCGATTAGGAAATAAGTATTCGAATGCATTAATCGATGATTGATAAATCTGAAATTACACTCTGATCAATTTGTCATAAAATCTCATTCATTAGCTTATTATGATTTGTATTACAATAAGTGACATTAAGCAGATCAGTCGAATGCGGGGTCCTGCAATTTTTGGAAAATTCGATAAATTGCTGAAAATTTGCGCAAAGTTAATTCATACAGCTGTACGCAAGTGACGCTAACCAAACGCCAATGTATTTAATCAACAGTTGGACGTGCTGGCATAACGAAATATACTTCCCAAAAGAGTGAAAATAGCAGGTGCTCGTTTCTTACTTTTGAACCCACGCTATACCTA
Organism: Catocala fraxini; assembly: GCA_930367265.1. Lineage (NCBI taxonomy): Eukaryota > Metazoa > Arthropoda > Insecta > Lepidoptera > Erebidae > Catocala > Catocala fraxini. The sequence goes on from OV884047.1 coordinate 1,887,572, forward strand.
AGTACAAAAGAATATAATCATAGAGTCGAGAATTAATTCTGATTTCAGCGCTATATAATTTTAATATTAAATATTAAAGTAACGTACTTTTCTATTTATGATATACATGCCTAATTGAAAACTAACTGCCTCTAATTAAGGTTTGGATAATGGATATGCTAAAATAATAGAGTCCTACTAGGGTCAAAGCAGTCTAAACACCTCCATATTAAACCAGCTCGTCTTCAGATATCTAAAAAGAGAGATTCTCACGTCTTTATAAATCCTGTACTGGTCGATGGCCCAGACCGTGGGCACATGTGTGGTCATAAGCTGGGACAGCGACACGTGCTTGTTGCATGCGCGGGCGCATATTAGCCGCGTCTTACCGACTGCTGTGTCTCCAACCACCACGCATTTCACCAGCTCCTGATGAGGCTGCTCGTTGTCCATATTCTTGAAATAATACATGCTTTTTAATTGAGTTAGTAGCATGATAATTACTGCTGTGGAAACTGGCAGAGTGGGTTTCTCGACTTAACCAGAAATTTCGCTTAGAGGTACTTTCAGGTCAATTTTGCTAAAAAAACTCATCATGAACTCGGTTCACCTCTCCAACTGTTATTGCATGGTTACTATAGAAATATCAAATTATAACAATCGAATCGAATGTGAGTTTGCTAATGAAATTTAACAGAATTGACCAGGTGGATGGAAAATAAGTTCCAATCCACAAAAGATCACAGTAAACAATCTTGCATTATGTTTATTTGGTGAGCTATATGGTATTATATTATATTAAATATATAAGATACCATTATTTAAATCAATGAATTTGTCAAGTTTAACTAAGACATGTAGCAAATATTCTGTCAGCAGGCAAGTTCTTTAGAATATCTTTAGGTACTCATATGACAATGTGAGATAACAAAGAAAGTAATTTCGTGAAAATCTATTTTTGTCGTATCTTTTTATCAAGTTGTTATACTGATTCTTGTACTCATAAGTTCGACACCGATTTCTCTAACAATCGGTAACTCATATTCTGCACTATATCTGTCTGCTATTTCTCCCTAAACACTAACTCTGAACGATTCTGAGTTGATACCATCATTCTGCCTATTTCGATAGAACATCTGTTTTCGATCCCACTTCCCTTACAGTAGGTAGAAACTTGGTTGTGTTCCTTGACATTGCTTCTTCTGTGCCAACGGAACACAATTTATCATCAGGTGTCAAACTGGCTCGTCTACGCTCAAAAGCGATAAAAAACTTACCTAAACTACACGAGTGATAAACATAGTTTATATGATAATATAAACTACGTTTATAATAATAATAACTACGGGAAAACCAGCTCCGGGTCTCCGTTGTCACGAGACCCGTGATGGTGAAACCGGCGCCGCACCGCTCAACACCCCTAGCCACTCGCACCGGTATTGCCTTCTGCTGCTAGCTTGTATTCTTATGGTGGCTATTCGGAGGGCCCATCTAGTGAGTTGGCGAGTCACCGTCTTGCATTGTTTGCATGTTTGCAATTTGTTTCCATTGCATTGATGCTATTAGAGTATTCACGGTAAACGCCGTTTTTCATCCATAGTTAGCAATATACCGGTCCACCAAACACCCATACCTATAGCCCATATATTAGAATCCATACGTAGCAATAGTCCTACACCTGCTGCGGCTAGTGCCGCTGTAGGTGTTCCATCCTACCTTTGATTAAAACTCTCGAAGGGCCTCTTCAGGTTGGACCCATGTCTCCGTGTAAGCCTCGCAAAGGGCCAGGTATTTTCAAATATAATATGTTAGAAAATACCTGTGATAAGAGAAACATAGGTACTTAATAATAATATTCTATCACATACACACAACACCATCTACCCCAAATTAAGCAGAGCTTGTACTACAGACTATGAATGTAGCAGATGCAGTGTATGCTGCATTCTCTACGTCCAATTCTATTGTGAATAACATCAATACATCGTCGTACAATAACTTTAGTACGACAATTCATAGCTAGATCAATTACTATGCACGTGGACGTTCAAACGACATGTTAGAATAAACTGCTTTTTATATATAGTGTAATAGGTACTAATGGAAACTTTGTTTAATCAAAATGGTATAAACGATTTTATCTAATAAGGCTGCCACAGTAAACCCTTAGATATGATCAGTACGTAGCTATAGGGCAGAGGTTCCTAGACTTCTTTTCTCAAAGACCACTTTAAAAATTTAGCAGGTTTCGGTGGACCCCTGCAGCTACATTTCTACTATATTCATTACCATTCGTATTTATATATTAAAAATTTGATCAAGTCTCTGCGAGCTGACGTAATTCTTTTTTTAAACTTTACTGAATAATAAGCAATATGCAAGTTTTTACAAGTCAGTCGTTGAGCTTCTTTATTTTAGTTCTTCCCTATCGAAAGCAAATAAAAATTTCGTGGACACCCGCTTACGAATTGTGGATCCCCATTTTTTTGTCACACAATAGTAGACCCCCTTCGAGTCTGCCGTGGATCCCTGGAGGTCCACCTGGACAACTTTGGGAACTAATGGTATAGTCTAGTCATACGATAGCCTAGGGAGAGGATTGCCACGCAGAAGTTCGATCCCAAGGCACTCATTTCTTGCTTTTCGAGGTTATGTGCATATTAAATAGGTGATTATTGCTCGCTTTAACGGTGAAGGAAAACATCGTGAGGAAATCTGCATGTATGAGAGCTCGCCGCATAAGAAGATATGTGAAGTCTGCCAACCCGCACTAAGCCAGCGTGGTGGACTATGGCCTTCTCACATTGAGAAAACGCTTGTGCCCAGCAGTGAGATAATTTGTATACAGGGCTGATATTATAATTGTGTAGCTCGCAACGTAGAGATTTGTCTCATCAGATTACGCGAATAAATTGACTTCGAATCTGATCACAAATGGTGTAGTTTGATAATGTGGTCTGTTTTCGCTTAGTAGGTATATTCATATTGATTATTTTTGAGATCTAATGTACAACCCATATTCATGGAAATAAATGATATGATTTACGTGAGGTCTAAACCCAAGACTGGCGAAATCTGGAAATTTTAATGTGGTCATAATGTAAATTATGGACATTCAGAGCCACTTACAATATTGGACATCCAGTCAAGCCATAACACCAAATTAGTGATCAATAAGCTATCAGAAAATCTCTGAAATTAGATTAAATACTGATTACAAAAACAGAACAGCAGATCACAACAGGTCTACATTATAAATTTTTTGTTAATATGAATTCTATGATTATGTTTATGGGTAAATGCTAATTTAAATTATAATTGTTTTAGTAGGTATATTAATCTCCTGACCAGTCCTCGGATCCCACCAGACCCGTTACAGTGCTTTTTTCATTGGTCTAGTTGCAGGCTTATCTATCGGTACTATTATAAAGCTAAAGAGTTTGTTTGTTTGAACGCGCTGCGCTAATCTCAGGAACTACTGGTTCGGATTGAAAAATTCTTTTAGTGTTGGAAAGCCGATTTATTGAGGAAGGCTATAGGCTATATAACATCACGCTACGAGCAACAAGAGAAGAGCAGCAATAAAAAATATTGCAATCTCTTATGTGAAGCAGACGAAGTTGCGCGGGTCAGCTAGTTAAATCATAAAATAATATAGGTATGTACCATAGTCTCTAGTGGAAAACCTTGGGGGAGGCCTATGTCCAACAGTGGACATCTCTCGGCTGAGATGATGATGAGGATGATGATGACCATAGTCCCTTATCATTATTTTCATTCAGCCCGATTTATAAAAATACCACTAGCAAATACTTAGCTATATCTTAACCCAATTAATTAGTTAAATACTCCAAGTTGATCAATGGCCACCTCATAATTAACTATTTTAATTCAACCCTGTGTAACTTATATATGAGCTTATAAAAAAGCTATTGTATCTGGCTGCCAGTGTGCCACTGCGACTCAATAGATACATACTTAGTTATAACTTAAATATTTAAAAGTATCTTATATGCGAAACTGTTCATGTTTGTAGTAAATATGTTCAGTTTACTAGTGCAACCAAAAATGGCATTATATCAGTTTCCCATAGAATAACCAGCATCAGACTTTATCAATTAGAGGAATGATTGAATTCTAGAGAAAGATTAGATATCAGAATATCTAAATGTGCTGACTGCTCATGACAATGGTCATAGATGATTGTCACAGCTGGGACCAATCCCTTTACAAGACTGAGGTGAGTTTGTGAGTTATATGTTTACTCATCGATAACAATGGCAATGGTAGTTCGCCTAGCTAATAAATATTAACTTTGTGCTAGCAAGCCCTCATTTGCCAATATTATAGATGTGAAAGCAGCTTTGTATGTTTGTTACGATTTTATGAGTAAACCGTTATAGCAATATTAAACAAATTGGCCATGGAGATAGCTTGAAATCTAGAGAATAAATACTATTTTTATGACTGTAATTGTAAATGCTTGTTTAACTAACTTAACTTGTTTTCATATTGTTATTTAAACATTAAAATTGTTATCTTTACATTAGTCACAGGCTGTCTAAATTTTTAATGATATGGAAGAGTGTGGTCTTCTGACACAAGTATTCATATATATCTACTTAAAAGAAGGCCTCGACAATGTTTGTGTTTTAACCTGTTGATAAAGAAATAAAGTATTTTATTATTATTAACTATATATGATGGTTTACAGCTTTCAATACTATTGATTGTTATAGAATTTGTACAAATACAATTAGTCTATTTTCTAGCAAACTCTTTTATATATAAATAAGTACTTGATATACACTGAGTTTGTTTATTTATTTATTTGTTGTACAACTAATTGTTTATGTAGTGCATAGTCAAGTACAAAGCTTTAGTTTTCTATAGACTGGCTGATTTATTCTGTTTAGTAACTGGCATGTAAATAAAAACCAAAATGATAGATTAGCAACTTTCAAGCCTCATCTAAATGATTAAATATGTTGGTAAAGACAACAAGAAAAACCACATTTTATAAATAAGACACATTTCTAACAATCAGTATGTAAGACAATAAAAAAAATACATATTCTTGTACTAATTTAATTGCTAGTCTTTGATGAGATCAGGTGAGCTGGATTATTGTATGTTTTAGAAATGTAAATTACTAACACTAGTTTATAAGAAAATTGTTACTAACAAAATGGACACTATTGGTCTGAAATAAAGTCATATTATTATTATTATTATAACAGTATTTAAATAGTTTTATGCAATTAAATAAGTTTAAAAGCTCTCAAATTACACTGCAAATTAAATCAAAACAAAACCTTACAAATTAAAACAAAAACACGTAGAAAATTAAACTGTCAGAATATTTCTGACAATTGACAACTAAATTACATTTTTGGAAATTATTAGTCGCGTTCAAAAGGGTCATAATTAAAACAAAATTTAAAAAAATGTCTGAAATAACATTATATCTAGTTTTGTAGTTGATTTCGTAATAAAATATCGTTAATAATGTCCATGTTGCCAAATACAGTAGGTATTTTTTATTATCGTGCTGAATAATTTTATTAACAGAACATTGTATAACGGAACCAACCAAAGCCTTATAACATAAATATAATATTGAGTACCCGTTCTACTTATCCTTTATTCAAAATATGTTGTCTACACTCATGAAAATGACACAATGATACAGCAAGAGTTTAATTCACTTACGTTTTCTTCAATGAATACTTAATTGATTCATTTACTCGAAACCTTTGATGTTCACATAAAACATTGAAAATGTATCATTCACTATCACTTTCTAATGATCACCAGAACACAGAAAATTCTGCATTATGTCGCGTAGATATTATTGAAAAAAAAAGATAATCTTTTCACGATATTTGAAGCAATGGAGTGAAGTTGATTTTGTAGCATTGCAGTGATCTGCGCATGTTGGACGTCTTGCGCAGAACTGTAAGACCGCGTACAGGGCAAGTACATTTTAATTTTGTTATTGACAATTTTGAGTCAACGAACTTTACGGCTATTGTTGAACAACTTATATCCTGAGTTGGATTTTGTGCACAATGTAGTACAATCAAAGTATACAATAAAATACACCTATTGTAAATAAAATACTTCCTTTGGTTGCTTATGGATGCGTTCAAGTTAAAGAAGAAATGAGTTACAAGAATTCCTACAGTTCAAAAGATTCTTCCCTATAAATACTAGAACCTCTTCAAATGATAATGTATAAAAACGGTTATCATAAATATATCATATATTGTCCGATTAAATAAAAACGCCTTTCAAAAATATCATAGCAACATGCACAAAATTGTTACGGGCCCGGAAGGCGCCGAAATTCAAACAACGTTTACAAATACCTATTTTTGAAAGCAGTTAATAATAAAGTTTATTTCGTAACAATAAATCTAATCAAAAAATCTGCCACCAAAATATTACTGTACAATAGCTTGGTCAGAAGCGTACTGGAATACTGTAGCCAGATATGGAGACTACATTACGCCGTACACTCTCATAGGCTAGAAAGGGTTCAGAAAAGATTCTTATGGCATCTGTGTCGATGTGAAGGATTATCAATTACATCAAAATCCTACGAAGATAGGCTACATTATTTTAAGATTCTGTCCTTGGCTAAAAGGCGAGACATATTGGACTTGGTGTTTTTATTCAAAATTGTGAGAGGACTTATAGACTCTCCGAATTTATTAGGCAGAATAAATATAAATGTGCCCTCTAGACTCCCTCGAAATCCAATTGCACCGCTCACGGCACCATTTAGGAAAACTGAGTTTGGTAGATGCTCTGTGATTCCGCGTATGTGCCGACTACTGAATGGATGCAGCGCGTCAACGGACATTCACTTTGACTCGCTCGGCACCTTCCGAAAGGGAGTTGGCTAGGAGGTATTTAACTTAATTTAATTTAATCTGATTTTATTTACCACTTTTTTAATTGTGAATGTATTTGTAGGAATATCCTCCATAATTAAAAGAAGTCGGTACTTTTAAATTCACTTTTATTAATAATTAAATAACTTAATTAACTACGACAAGTAGTTGATAAATTTAATTAAAGGTTACACGGACAAAAACAGTGATCCGTGCACCGAGCGAGCTTAACAACAACTGTCCCTCAGCGCCGGGCGGACTGGCTTATATAGCGTAGTGGTGGGGCGCGTTCGGTGAGTCACGCGCAGCTCGGCCGCTCGATGCACGTTCCACTGACGTTTAGCACGTGGTTTTTCTTCGTGTACCCTCTTATAGCTAGGCACGATGACGACGCCGACATATTTATTGACAGTCGTGTTTGATTATGTGATTAATTTTTATTTTTGTTATTCTAATCTTTAATTTGGATTATAATTGTGTGTATTGAATTTCAAATTGTTAATTATTATTTACTATTGTAGTTTATTGAATTATTTCATCTTGTTATATCATGATTTTAATTTATTTTGATTTTATGTAATTTTTGATAAGGTATTTTATAATTTATTATTCTTAATGTATTTATTCAAACGTTGTATCACTTTTACTATATCTTTAAAGTTGGTCTAAATAACCTTTCTGATATACACTAACTACAGGCTGCGCAAGGCAATTTTTGCCAGGTCAGTCTCCCACCACTGCATAAGTCTGATGCCAGTCTGGCCCATAGTGCAAAAGAGAAGGCCAATCTTTTGGTACAACTTTTTGCCTCAAACTCGACTTTGGATGATGAGGGATTCACACCACCTACCATCCCAAGGTGTGAGAGCTCTTTTCCTGAAATCCGCATCAAGCAGCGTGCGGTTAGGCGTGAGCTCGAACTCCTGGACATACATAAGTCGAGTGGGCCTGACGTCATCCCTGCAGTGGTACTTAAGACGTGTGCCCCTGAGTTGACCCCTGTTTTAACGCATCTATACCGTCTTTCCTACAATTCCAACAGGGTTCCATCTTCGTGGAAGGTCGCTCATGTTCACCCGATCCCGAAAAGGGGTGACCGGTCGGATCCTTCAAACTATAGGCCGATAGCGATTACTTCCTTGCTCTCCAAAGTTATGGAGCGGTTAATAAATCGCCTTCTGTTGCGGTACCTTGAGGATAATCAGCTGATTAGTGACCGTCAGTATGGCTTCCGCCATGGGCGTTCGGCTGGTGATCTTCTAGCGTACCTAACATACCGCTGGGCGGAGGCTTTGGAGGGAGGGGGAGAGGCTCTGGCCGTTAGCCTCGATATCGCTAAGGCATTTGACAGGGTCTGGCATAGGGCTCTTCTATCGAAGCTACCATCTTATGGAATCTCCGAGGGACTCTGCAAATGGATTGCCAGCTTTTTGGATGGTCGGAGCATTACAGTCGTCGTTGATGGCTGCAGCTCCGAAACCAAAACCATTAACGCTGGTGTTCCTCAAGGCTCGGTGCTCTCCCCAACGCTGTTCATCTTGCATATCAATGACTTGTTGTCAATCGAGAACATACATTGCTATGCGGATGACAGCACGGGTGATGCGCGTTATACCAGCTATCAGAATGTCCCTCGGAGCATGATACAGGAAAGACGAACACAACTTGTGTCTGAAGTCGGGGACTCTCTTGGGCAGGCCTCCGAATGGGGTGAACAGAATTTAGTTCGATTCAACCCCTCGAAGACACAAGTGTGCGCGTTTACTGCTAAGAAGGACCCTTTTATCATGGCGCCACAGTTCCAAGGAGTTACTCTCCGTATCTCCGAAAGTATTGGGATCCTCGGCGTGGAAATCTCGAGTAAAGTCCAGTTTGGGAGTCACTTGGAGGACAAAGCTAAATTAGCGAGCAAAAAGGTGGGTGTACTGAACAGGTCGAGGCGGTACTTCACACCCGGTCAACGTCTTGTGCTTTACAAAGCACAGGTCCGGCCGCACGTGGAGTACTGCTCTCATCTCTGGGCAGGGGCCCCCAAATACCAGCTCGACCCACTTGACTCCCTACAAAGACGGGCAGTTCGAATCGTCGACGATCTCAATCTCACGGATAGATTGGAGTCGTTGGAGCAACGGAGAGACTTTGGGTCTCTCTGCGTGTTCTACCGACTCTTTCACGGAGAGTGCTCTGAAGAACTGTTTGATTTGGTACCAGCGGCCCCTTTCTATCATCGTACCACTCGACAACGAAGCAGGGTTCATCCATATCACCTGCAAGCGTTCAAATCCAGGACGGTACGCTTCCAGCGATCATTTCTCTCACGTACGTGCAAGCTCTGGAATGAACTGCCTGCTTCGGTGTTTCCCGAGCGCTATGATATGTCCTTCTTCAAACGAGGTTTAAAGAGAGTTCTTCTTTCACGGTAGGCAGCGGCTTTGCTGTGTCCTGACATTGCTGAAGTCCATGAGCAGCGGTTACCACTTTCCATCAGGTGGACCACTTGCTCGTCTGCCACTGAAGGCAAAAAAAAAAAAAAAATACACACCGCATACTTCTTTCTTTTAAGTACTTTTATTTCTAAGCTCATTTAATTGTGCATGCAGTGGCTGCCTTAAAAGGTTACGCAACCAAATAAAATCTGTTATTGTATATATTTCTTTTTTGTTTTGTTGTTGTAATCACTGGTAGTCCTAAATAAATAAATAAATAAACAATATGTTTATACTTGAACGGTGCACTCGGCAATTTTGAGAATAAAGAGTATTTAGCGAAATAAAGTTATGACCGGTTATTATTAAAATGTGATGACCACCATTGAATTTTGGTTAACTATCACAATTTTACAACAATTTTAACTATACTCCATTTGGTTAGGCACTTAACTAAAGGTAAACAACCGTGATGCGATTTTTTACACAAACACATATTAAACAAATAACTACTGCTTAAACTAACGGTTCAATTGATTTAGTAATCGTTATTGTTGTATTTACATTGATCTTTAGCAGCATTTTATTTTTAAACTGAGTTTTAAGATAAAAAGACACATCAAGATTGTTTACCTTTAGTTAAGTACCTAACCAAATGGAGTATAGCTATTATAAAAAAGAATAGATTTCTCTAGGTACAGTGAAACATTGAACAACATTATGTCTTCATCTAAATCTTATTATCATAATGTTTTATTAGCTATGGAAGAACGTAGTCACCTGTCACAGGCATAATTTGCTTACTAGGTGACTTCAATCACTTCACCAACAATGTATTGTTAATAAAAATTAATGTTTAACGGTGCTCTAATCGCATACATGCCTATAGTTACACCTTGCTTATAAATCGCTGGTTATCTGCAGCTACATAAAGCGTTGACTAGGTACTATGATAAAACATATAAAGAAATCAGATGAACAAGCTCATGTCACAAAAGTCAGTGACAGATTTTAAAATTAATCGTTAGATACTTTTCTCAAATTAACATATGGTGCTGGTTAATGTTGCTTTATTCATTAATTTTGCTGTAAGTAAACCTTTATTATACTTATACAGCATGGTTATTAGACAATCTAGCATTCTTATGCATTATTACAACCAATAATCTTAGAATTTTTATTTACATTTTATCCATCTTCATATTCATAAAACTGTAAGTTTTATGAATATGGCGGTAAAAGTTTAAAACGTACAACAAAGTTTTATTTTGGTCGCATGTGCATAATACCTACATATTATATTGTCAAATTTACGGTAACTTAAGCTAAGTTTAGACTACGACACTTTACACGGTACACTCAGTGTATACTCGAAGTGTCTATGTATGAACGCAAGTGAGAGTGAGAGTGTGAACTCCAGTGTAGTTAAAAGTTTTCGAACAGGTTCCACATTTTCACACCGCACCGCGTTTGGAGCACTAAAAATGTTTCTCGTGGCGCAAGAAGACTACAAAGAGATTAGCAAGAAGACTAGAAAGAGAAGAGTTTTTGTAGAAGGGCTACCAGATTTTTGGAATGTTTCATCCATCAACTTTATAAAAATAAAGTTTTGATTAAGTACTCATCTTGCTTTTTTATTATACGAGTAACTTTTTCTAATAAATATTCAAAGTCCATAGATATATTTTAGTATTCATAAGCTTTATGATTTTCTGTGCTTAACTCATTTAGCAATCTGTGGTTAACTCCTAATTCATCTCTTTTTTTAATCTACTGGTGTACCCAAATACTTCTTATGTGTTTTCGTAGTCTTTTTATAACAATATAAGCAGCAATAGCGGCAGCACGTCGTTTATTCATGCTAACCGAACACCACTAATAATATTGTCCTCCAGACCGAATTTCGGTCACGGCGGCTAGTCTTAACGGAGACTGGCCATCTGCGCAGAAGATATTATTATAGTGCACAAACACAAGTGCACTTTCTGTTCCCTAACTCTCATAATGCGATGGCATGGTAATCGGACACAATTTGCGTAGGTACACTTATAAACAGACACTACTCGGAAACAAAAATGCCGTAATAGTGTAAACAGTACAGAAATTAAGGTCTGACATTTATGTCGCAATTTCTATCGTAGTCTAAACCTAGCTTACTCGCAAGAAGATGGAATATAAATAGAATAAAATCTCTTTAATCGTTACTCTGCGAGATTTAATTGACTGGACGGAAAAATTAAAAATAAAATTTTCTGTCACTCGCCATTTTACGATCTGATATGGTTTTGTATCGACGCAAAAATGTGTTTCGTCTCACCAAAGACGACTGCATTCATTATAAATGTTAAATAAAGCTATTAACCATGGCTTTCTTCGCACTTCTATGGAAGTCGAGAAAAATAGAAAAGTACAGACTGGATTATGAAAAGGAGAAGATCAACTCGATAGTGATGGGAAACACACATATGGAACAGACCCTCACGCAGAGATGGCGACACTATCGATATGATACCCAGAAACGGATATCGAGAACATTTAAAAAGTGGTACCCTGAAGGAAGCGGGGTTGCTAACTTTTTTTTATATTTGACGACTGACCAAACGTTTCCTAATTTTCTATTGAAAAGTTTGATGGGTTTCGTCGGTGGCATAATACTGACGTACCTTTGCTTCATGTTCTTCGTGTTCCAGCTGTCGATATCTCTAATCCATGCGACTATCATGAGTTCTATCATCGGAGTGCTTCTTACTTTAGGCCTTGCATTTAGCTATAGAATTCGGTACGTATCGGATTTTTATTATTAGTAGCTGCTTCTTGTATAACTAGTTATTACTGAGGAGAGCCTTTATAATTTTGAATACCTTTTCTATAGGAGTTAAGTATAATAATATTAACTTTGAACTTTAATCGTGAACGCTCATCTCGATTACGGAACCTTTTTCTTCAAGCACGCTGCTTTTGTGGTTTTGGCAGCAGATGAGTCAGGTGTCTATCTGATCTGGTTATCTTCTGCTTATGCACTTGTAGTGATTGGAAAATAATGAAATCAAAAGCCCATATCAAGAATTGAAAAGTGATGCCTCGAAAACACGCCGCCTCGTTATACACGCAGACAGGTTACAATTAGGAAGGAATAGAATAACCCTCTGACTACTCTCTTTCTCTCGCTTCCAATTTGATTATGTACACTCTCCAGTCTTCTGTAAGCCATTGACAATATATATTTTGTGAGATTGAACCAAGGTGCCATGGTGAAATACCATCCTTTTACCAGAGACAATCGTAAGAGTAGCACTGCTATTACTATATTTTGTCCAGTAAGTAAAAGTTTAGATGGCTTACATACGTATCTCTACCATTTGTTTCCTTATACCTATCTATAGTCATTAAGTTAATAATTTTGACCGTGCTAATCTCAGACACAATCTTTAGATTTTAAAATTATTATACACTTGACTATATCACATCAAGTTACAATCTAAAGGCGCGGCGCGGTAATTAGAAACAGCCATAGTTCAACGCGAGTGAAATCACAATATATGGCTAGTTTTAAATAAAATAGAACTGGTGTATTGGGGACAAAGTTCGCTAAGTTTCGGCATGCAATTGAAACCTCTCATAAAGTTCCTCTAGAAAAAACATGTAGCAAAAACGTGATTGTTTTACACCGAAATAATTTATTGTGCCGCATTCTGCATGCGGCTGTAACTACGCTCTGCGCCAAAGCAACAAGGTTTTTTGGAGTCCATAGTATCAAATCGTATTTAAACTCACGTTTATAGATATATCTCCGAAATGGGATCACATTTCTAGGCCTGATCATATCTGATGTTAGTGGAATAACCACGTGGCGACTGGCGAGCCAATTGCCCTCTACCAGGATACACATATCTCGATTCAGACATTCCAGTATTTAAAGAAACTATTTCAAGGGGATGGTTTGCTATCTGATTGTTTGTCCGCAATGTCTATTTTTTACCAAACGGTTTCATATAAGATGAATTAAGACGATTGTAGATACTGATAGGTATCAGAAACTAATGTAAGAACTAAAATCATACGTAAATTAACAATATTGGTAGCAAACAAACATACGACCTGCCTAATGAAAGGCAGTCACTGTAGCCTATATGATATTACAATCGTAAGCATCACTAGCGCGTTAACATCAAGAAGGGGATAGTTGGAACTCTGGTGCTCTCTCTCCGAACGAGATGTAACAATACGTATATTGCTGCATAATCTCAATGAAACATCTTTAAGAGGGTAGTAGTAGTAGTTTCTCGGACGAACCTTACGCTGGGACCAGCAAGGCTCTTCTCTGGTTGATAACACTTTCCCAATTGAGCTGCTCCGGACTAAAATCCCAGATTTGAGCCGTTATCCCTTAATCTTATAAGACGCTCTCTTTCAGATGCCTGGTGTTCCTCCTGATACCGCAGCTGTTCTCGCGCGTGGGTAGATATACCCTCACGTGTTACGCACTGGTGCTTATACTTACTGGACCAGCTACCAATACGCTCAAGAACTCAGAAGTGCTATCGGAGTCCATGGCTTGTACTCAAGTAAGTTGACTACATACTTGTTTATTGGAGTATTAGGTTCTGCATCTTATCCACGTAAATCCTAACGAAATAATATAAGAATTATATGTATTAAACCAGGATATGATCTATCAATGTGCCAAATTTTACCCGAATCCGGTTAAAGGTTTATATGCGATTAAGTAACATCCGAAGATTTAAACATTTTCTCAAGCTTTAACATTCGTAATATTAGTAAGATGTAGGATTTGATGATGGATGTTTATGGTAGTATAGCCCTGGTCAACTGGACCGATAACCTAAAGAGAGAGGATGGGCTTACGCGAAAAATGCCATGTGGACTGACAAACTCTTACATTCAGTTTCAACTGCAAGCAGTCACTCGTGTGCTATAAAAATGGTAAAAAGCCCCATTGTTGTAAATCTTTAGCGTAGCCTAAAGCTTGGCTTCGTTTGGGGTAAGTAGAGATGAGAGGAGCGTTACATTTGTTGAGATCCTGCCATTTCTCTGCTATTTTATTCACTTTTATCCCAAAATTATACTCGCCACAGTAGACTGGACAAATTCTGCTCTTTTAGCTTTCACAACGCGTTAAGGATTATTCAGAAACGGTTTACAAGGGCACTTTTAACGCACGGATATAATTCAATGTCCACTCGTATAAGCATTATTGGTAAATTACATGACCATATTAGTCTTACGGTGCGATGGCGAACAGCGGGTTATTGAACGTTTTGCTCAGTTCTCATACGTCAGTTGCTCCTACGTACGAAGCTTGTCCGCCATAGTATTTTAAAATTACATTGCACACCGTTCAAATGTACATTTCATGATTGTTATCCACTTGAAGTAATTTAATAGAGATTGCTTTTAAAACGGTGTAAAATCTGGAATTTAAGCAGCACGTGCTGAATTTTAGACTGTTGGAACGAAGTAAAATGAAAACTCGAAGCGAATGTTGGACTAAAGTCGTTGCTTTTTCAAGTCGTGAAGTGCTAATATCACGTGATACACGACGACTATGACTACGCCGAGTTTTGTGGGTTTAACTTCTACACAAGACAAAAATTCGTGCGTGCCATAATGTTTGACTGTTTGTAAAGTCTTTTGCGATATATATGTGAGAATTGTTTTTTTAATAAAACATATAATGATGCACTGTTTACAAAAACAAACCAGACTTATTAGTCACGAGATGTAACTATTTACTCATACATTTTCGAGGGTCGGGCATCCTAATTCTAATTCATATTTTATATGCGAATGTGAGTTTATTTTTCATTCTGTCAGCTTTAACTACTCGACCGATCATCATGGAACTTCTTATACACGTTGACAGGATTACAGTAAAGGACATAGGAAACCTTTCATCCAGAAAAAAGTACTGTTACCGAGGAATAGCAATATAATGACAAAGTTTACTTTAAAGCGAGCGAAGCTGCGTTCAAATTCTAGTCCTCCAATATTTTTTTATACCTACAATGTATAAGTTAGATGTTTGGGCATGTGGCGTCAGTGAGCCAAAAATGTTTCTTACAAATGACGTTGGAGCTCTTCTGACCGATTTATGTACTAGCCAGGAATCATCCAGACACATAATACAAGGCTGTTTATTGATCTTGTTGGTAGACGAGCCAACGGCTCGCTAATTGATTATAAGTGGCAAGCGACGGCGCGCGGCGCCACTCATTGACATGTTTTTGTTCAGTAGCGGCACGGAGTACTGACATGTGACTGATTAAGCTCGCCCGCTATTACGTAGTGGCTGAGAGATATATGCACGTCCTTCACCTTTTTATTTAATAAATTGTAAAAGAAAACCGATAGATAGATTTTTACATGTGTTCTTTTTAGGTGTGTAAGTCTTCCATCTAAATTAATTAATGTTGCTTAAATCTAATGTTATATAAATCGTTGTAAGCAGCAGTTTTTATATGCATTAATAAGATTTAAATTGGCCGTACATTTGTTTTAGCGTGGAATAGGAAGTAGATATCTATATTTTTCTTCCTTAATAATGGACTTCAATGCTTCGGCGTGTCAATTTAAAACATGCAACAGATTTTAAGTTAGATTACAACTATGAAAGACGCATTCAATTTTTTAATATTCAGACAAACAGACGAAAATTCTAAAAATCATTGGTTTTGCTCAATCAAAGCTAAAGAATAGCTTTCTCTCCTATGTACTTACAAACATCGCCATCGGTCAGTTCTAGTTTCATTATTTGTATAGGTTAGGTACTTTTAATCGTTTTAATAAATTTCAGTATATTTATACGAACAGCTTATTAGTGTAGCTGCACAATAAATCTCTCGTCAAAATAAATTTGTTGGTTGTCTAGGACCGAGGTCAATACCAAATTACCCAACAACAGCAACGTCGTACTCGCAATATTTTAATGTTAACAGAATCTACATAAGGCTTAAGTGAATATGAAAGTCCTATACAAAATGTAGGCAAATAACTTCAAAGAAAGATTTTTCCCCTTCCCGTTCTTTTACGTTTCTCGTGCGACGCACATTCAAATCGGCGCGCGGCCGCCATAGTAAAATTGTATGGAGGATTTGAAGTGCTTTTTTGATAAATATGTATCTTGATTGTCAACCAATAACTTAAATATCTGGGACGGACAAATTGTAATATAACTATTTATGTTTCGTTTAAGCTGTAAAGTAGGATAGATTTCTACTGTTATAATCTAAAAATCACATTTTTTGCATTACACAATTCATTTGCATTTTTCGTGCAAATTTACGTAATTTTGTAGGCGAAAATATTAATTATTAAGTTTTTTACGTGGAGTAATTGTAAACACATTCATTGTTATGGTAAATGTACATTTTATATTTGTATTAAACAAAAAATGTTGATTTTATTCACTTAACTGCGACCGTCTGTTTATGCACTTTTCGCTCGGCGCAGTCTTAAGAGCCCTCGGGCATTTATGGTACGTTTTAATTGCACTATTTACATGCTAAAGCCTACCTAAAGCTCATTCGCCTACTAAATGCTATTTAGTGACCTTTTCGTCTAGGGGGAAATTACCCAAGTTACGGTTTCCTAAGAATGAAAAGCCATTCATTTTGTGAGTTTTTTGTTTAGTATTTTTAAAACATGGCTCCTGCACTCTAACTAATATTATGAATACGTATGTATGTTTGTTTGTTTGCTGCGCTTTCACGCCTGAAACACTTGAATGTTCATCATGAAATTTCGCATACACCTTCGATTTGCCAGCGTAGCAGTATAAATACAAAATATAAAGATAAATTGAAACAGTTAATGCTGCGTCGGCAAAAGTATTGGGTTTTTCTGTCAGGAAATTTTTTGTAGTTTCACCAAGTCTGTCACTGCGCCTGGTACACGACACGAGGCTTACCCCGTATTACATGATACCTAAAATTTTGCTGACGAAATGGAGGCGCAATATACCTTATTATTTACTCCAGTTTTTCATTCTTGCCTTATTTAATAAACAAATAAAGCGTGAGACAATATTTAGTGA
Source organism: Catocala fraxini (assembly GCA_930367265.1). Taxonomy (NCBI): domain Eukaryota; kingdom Metazoa; phylum Arthropoda; class Insecta; order Lepidoptera; family Erebidae; genus Catocala; species Catocala fraxini. Next base: position 1,904,929 of record OV884047.1, read on the forward strand.
GGCATCCCTATGTATTGTCTTTTTTGTTGTCATCTCCATTTATAAGAGAAAAATTTAGTCTGAAGGATGATTTTATAATGGCTTGTTGGTTTACCAAATATAACTAGTTAGTAAAAATGGTCTATATGTTTCTATGTATTAGGTATTTAACGTTGAAATTGTCGTTTATATCGTAATTTCGTGGCTTCTGCACAAATGCAATGGCTATTTTAAAATTTGATCTGATATTTCGAGAAAAGACATAATAATAAATATCAATAATTTTATACAATTTCAATTTAAAATTATATCGCTTATTATCTGCCCGTATTATAGCAGCGATAGCTCAGTGGAGAGACCAACAGACTGCAATGCAGAGGGTCTCGGGTTCGAACCCACGTCGCGCACCTCTGACTTTCGGAATTTATATGTCTTTTCGAAATTATGTGCGTATTGATTGACAATTATCGCCTGCTACGTGCCTCGGAGAGCACGTTAAGCCGTTGGTCCCGGCTGCCATGAACATCTATGACAGTCGTTATTGAGAAAGTCAGTACCCTCTAATATCCTGACACTGGTCTAGCCTTAGGGTATCGTTAGCCTTCGGGTTGCGGAGGTCAGGTGGCAGCCGCACCGTGTAAAAACTGATATCCAGTCAAATCCGGTTAGACCAGAAAAGCCGACCCCAAGTGACTTGGGAACAATACAGGCTAAGAGAGAAGATTATCTGCCCGTATTCGTTCTTTTAATTCGCTATAAATACACGATGGTTGATGGCCTTGTTAATTTAAGACAAACCGTGGTGGCCTAAATACAAGCAAGTATAAATGGAAAAAATAAACAGAATTTGAATAGGCCATTCAAAAAGTATTGATGAAATAGTTAGTATGAAAACCGCAACATCACCGATTTTCTTCATACAAAGCGGCTACTTTATACATATGTAAACCTCTATTATTAAATTGTGTATTGTCTATTATCTAAAGTGTCGCTGGTAAGCTTTAAATTCACAGCGTCGAGGGAGATTGGACGTCCAATAAATTGTGTAAATTTCTCCTCTACCGAGTAAACATGTTGGGTGCTTAACCTCATAACTTAAAGCTCTCCGTGTCCAAACTGAATAGAAAACTTTTAGTTTGATGATTTACGGCTGTCTGTTAGCATGGCCTTTAGAGTATACATTGGTTATGTATACTCTAAGGCATGACCCCTGTTGGTTTTTTTGCGCTGTGTACTATAGCGTTTTCATATAGACACTTCGGTTTTATGACCAAGATTTTAACGGATTGTGGTTAAAAACTGATGTAGTAAACGATAGACTCGCCACTTTTTTATTTATCTACACTTATATTTTATAGAGGCAAAATTTAGCTTTATTTTGTTTCTAAAGCTTTAACTCAAATACTACTTAACCGATTTTAATACTTCTTTCATGATTAGGAAGCTATATTAGCACCAAGTGTCATAGGATATATTTTATTAACCTCTGAATCTTCTTCGAAGAGATTACTGAAAACACTATGTGGATCTGTGTGTCTGTCTGTTAGTGACAGGCATAGCTCCGGAACCACTGGACCGATTTACTTGTAACTTGGTGTGCAGATACCTTGGGGTCATACTTCGGTCGAGTTTGAGTATGGGCTCTGTGGGTCAAAAAACCTCCGAGCTATAAGGTCAGGGGATTTCCACCAACAGAGTGATTTGGCAGTCCAAGGGAAAGGCTTTTGCCCAGCAGTGGGACATTACAAAAAGCTAAAAAAGACGAAGAGGTTGAAGCCTGGGTTTTTACACCCATCTCGTTTCAAAAGAAGTACTGTTAGTAACATAACCTAATCTACTTTTACGCAAGCGAAGCCGCGGGGAAAAGCTAGAAACTCTTCGTAAATATATGTATAAACTATGACAAATAAATTAAGAATTCAGTATTATTTTAAACTAGCTCCTATCCCTCGTGAACAGTGCTTTTTTCTGCATAAAAGGTACTTTTCTGTACCCTTGGCAACGTATATGCGAAATTTCATGATGATCAGTCGAGTAGTTACGGCTTGAAAGCCTAACAAACAAACTCATTAATAAATATAATATTATAATGTTTTTAGTTTCTCTTGTAAAGACAAAGCCTTGTCTTTCAGAACAAACGTAGTAATAACGGCTTATATACGCGATACTAAGACGTTGACCTCAGTGCTTCAGACTGTCTGTAATACTAATACATCACAAGTTAAGGTACTTGCGTGGCTTATAAGCAAGTGATCTGTACGAGTAATCAAGGATTACTGCAAGTATACGACCCGCTCAAACCAGGACCGGCCAAAAGCCAGTGACAAGACGACCACATAAACTGCACTATCCGTGTAGTATTTTAAATTATCAGCTTCATAAACTGTCCCGCTACTAAACACCAGTCTCTTCTCTCACACTGATGTAAGAAAAGTCGGACCATAGACCACCACGCTGGCTCAGTGCGTATTAGCAAACTTCACATATCTTTGAGAGCATTATCGAGAACTCTCAAATATTCAGGTTTCCTCATGATATTTTCCTTAAATAATGAATAATAAATAATGATCTATATTAATTCATCTTACCTGTTACTTCTGTCTTAGGAACAAATAAAAATCAGCGTACACCACCTGGACGACCTGATGAAGAAGCCTTATCACGCGATGAAGTACTCCATACAATTGATGATAAAGAGATTCCAAGTGATCACAGCGCAAGTGAAACGCATGGTTATAGCACTGAACAGACTGGTCTTAAGCATCGGTGAGTGATTACCTAGTTCCCAAGGACTTTCATTATCGATCTGTTATAAGAACATGTGTTCTCAATTACCTGTAGTATCGTATATGATATTAAAATAATTGGCAAAAATTTATTCCAGAAGTGACATATAGCTACCATAATTATTGTGCATGTGATTTAACGAAGTAATGTTAGTCATGTGATTGCTGTGGGGCTCGTTATTGAATCTCAGGTCGAGTCAGTAAGAAGTTGTTGGGGTAATTGACAACAAATTTGATTGCAGCCCGTTTTGTTAGAAAGTTGACGGTGTTGCAATCCCGTGTCCCTAAAATTGCCTAATGCCCTTGCGTCTGCGCCTGATCTCTCTCCGACCGTGTCGGATTGCCATCTGACCATCTGACTATAAGCGAGGGTACAGAGGTTACGCTGACGCCCACACATGTGCAGTTTAATATCTGCCGCACTGAGACTGACTACTGTGGCTTAATTTAGATCTGCAAGACATTATTATTTTTATCAGCCTTTTTGTACACAAACTAATATTGTTAGAAGACCCTTGCCAGTAGCCATGAGTACAATTTTATTTGAATTTTTATATTCAAATGTATTTATAACACTACACATATGTATGTGTAGCGTCCCCGCTGCATAATAGACCATGCAAATCAAGTGCCTCACTGTGCGCAACGGTATTCAAATATCATTCGGCAACGGTCTCTTCTCAGTATGAGCAGTGTTAAACAAAAATCCACCAGAAAAGAGACTTATCTACACAAGTTTCAAGTTTTTGAAGGTTTTAACAGTGGTATATCAACATTTTCAGTCGGTTTCATGCAATACTCGTTCTCCTGGCTACAATCAATGTCGAACATCTGCAACGCGAGACTTGGCACTCCTTACAAGCGCTGCACTGATATGCTGAAAGACGGTATTGCTGACTGCAGAAGGCTCTTGGGTCCTGAAATCTCCATGCTTTGCAACATGACCTACCTGTCGAAGGCCATCTGTTACGTAGTAAAGCCTTTTAATACTTACTGCTACGTCACTGATTTTATGGATGAAGCTATCCTGGCTAGTATTCGGAAGAGTAAGTTTAGAGTCTTTTATGTTTGCTTGTGGCGTTTTAAATAATTTATTTGATGCTGTGGGAGCTCACAGTATAATGCCCCAGTTTAGTTTAGACTAAAGACATCACTCGTACTAGAAAAAAATCTCTCGAGGGGGACTTTACATACATTCATACAATGGAATCAAAGAACATACAGATTCGACCCAATATTTGTGGATCAGACAGTTTTGTCCCGTGTGACTTGGTGTTGTGGCTAGGTTACTTAAGCTTTCTTTTTTATTGTGTCTAGGTTTTGACTATCATATATCAAGCAAAATAAAACTATCTCAAAAATTTGTCTAATACAGGGAAATAAAATTTGTTTTGGGATTTCAAAGGCTCATGACAATTTTTTTTATACCTCTGCGGTGGCTATCAACCATACGGTCCCCCTGATGGTAAGTGGTCACCGTAGTCTTTGGACGCCTGCAACACCAAAGGCATCACTTGCGCGTTGCCGACCCTTTAGGAACGGAAGTGGGAAGGAGAAGGAGCGGGATGTGGGGAAAGGGGGTCATTGACCCTCCAGCACTCTCACTCGCCGAATGATACACAACAGTAGGAATACTGCTGTTTCACGTCGATATTCTGTGAGAGGGTAGTTCTTCCCCGGTCGAGCCGGCCCATTCATGCTGAAATCAGTGTGGCATAGATTTACAAATAAACACGGTATGAATAAAATTAATGTAACTATTCTTTCGATATGTCAAACTTGGTTTAACTTCTCCTTTTTGTTATTCTGTTTCTATCATTTCTGTTTTGATTCTAATCCTACGATTACAGTTTGTTTGTAAAGTTTATCGGTAATCGATTTTGTGCTGTGTCGATTAAAACGGTGTCTTCACTATTGCTGCCAAGCGATCATATTCTGTCAAATAGGAAGTCGTATTTGAAACAGACTATAGTCTTAGAGCGTTTTCACATTATCCAATTCGATAACGGTGTCGGACCGATATCGAGGTAAGTAAAATGTATGTATCTTTCATATTGTCCGGCCCGATATCGAATATCGGAGCCGACACCGATATGTTGGCGGCACCATCGGACGCCCGTGAGCCGTCGAACGATAATGTTTGTATGTGTGCTATACGTGTATATAAATTGTCTCTGTGTGCGCAGAGCCCGATGCGCAGCGGCCATTTTGAGCTTGTTTACTAGTTTGGTTGTCATCATGGCGTCGTCATCATTTAAATACGATATAATTACATTAATTGAAGTGGTAGAATCTAAACCATGCTTGTGGGTTAAGACTCACGAGGAATATAAAAATAAAATACTCCGAGACAATAATTGACGAGAAGTATGTGAATACCTTGAAGAGGGATATGAAGTTTTAAATCAGGATGAGAAAAAAAGGCTGGTATGTAATTTATACTTTTAATAAATATCACACGAGTACATTATAATACCTACATGGGTTATTTTACATCTAACAAGCAACCTAAAATTCATAAACAAACTTCACAAAATTATAACCGTATCATAGGTAATGTGATTGTCTATTTAAGGTATATATATGTCCGTTTGTTTAATGTATACGTAGGTATAGTATAGCTAATAATTAATGTACAAGTTATGTAAATATTTATTTTTATGACCTAATTCTTGGACAATTGCCATGGTAATTTGCCTAAATCTGAAGAGAAATAATCACCAAAGGTTGCACGGACTCCACGTCCTGTTTTATTAGTGGATTTTGTCTGGAAACTGGACAAAGTTTTTAGAGATGATCTTTCACTTAAAATTATATCGTCTATTTGATATCCATCACGCTTCCTCACGATGTTATGTAAAATAACACAAGTTTTCACTATGTTTTTGGCAAATTTTGGGGACACATCGATGGATCGATGGAATATTTTCCATTTATTACTCATAATGCCAAATGCGCACTCAACATACCGACGTGCTCTGCAAAGTCTATAGTTAAATACGCGTTGTTTTTGACTTAAATTATGTCCAGAATAGCTTTGTAATATATATTCATTCATTGAGAATGCATCATCAGCAACAAATACGTAAGGAACTATAAGTCCTCCTTCAGTTTTGGCTGTGGAATGTGTAAATTTCGTTGCATCAACAATTTCTAAAAATGAGTGTTTTGTAGTATAGAGGAATCACAATCTTTGCCATATGCACCTATAGCAAACAAAAATGAACGAATAATCTGAATCTATTGAAAATAATGTCTTGTAATTCATATACATTGAACCTCCATGTGGAAAAATTTGCATGCGTATGTGCTTCCCGTCTATAGCACCGAGGCAATTGGGAAAACGGGCTCTTTTTTTTAAATCCTCTGCTACAGTTTTCCACTTTTGATCAGACATTTTTCTAAATGTTCACTACGGAAGTTTCCCCATATATTTTGGCAAACTAAATTTATATTTCCACTCAATGTACTGATTCATAGCCTGTAATTGTAGGGCAGATCGGCAAGAGAGCAACCACTGGCCAGGTACCTCAAAAGTAAAAAAATAAATTGTAATCTTGTTTATTAATGCTCTTTTAAAAATTGTGGTTACATAAACTTTGCCTCAGCCTACTTAAATTATGTATTGATACCTAAATACATTTGTATTAAAGCTTATTCCTGTTTCAGCACAACTCATTATAAACAAATTGAATAATATACGAGACGCGTTCATTAGATCTCTTAATGTAAAGTCAGGGCAAGCTGCAAAAAAACCATAAGTGATTCATGAAAACCTAAAAATTTTACTAAAATTTACAAAGAAAGCAGAAACTGATGCCAATATTGTGGAAGAAACAGAACAGGAGCATGAAGTAATCGCTGCAAATGATAATGAACATTCTGATAATGTTGCTATACATGGACCTAAGAAGGAGCCGTCAAAAAATAAAAGGAATATAGACAACATTGAGGCCGCAATATAAAACAAAATAAAACTACCAACTCTGAAAGAGTTAACAAAGGACAGTTTCTCTACGTCTTTTATACCATATGGTAAAGATATGTCAGAACCAGAGAAAATACAGCTACAAATGGACCTTCTATCTAGTATACAAAAAAATAAACAAAACCGGGTCCTTCATCAACGTGTACAATCACCATATATTATGTTCTCGTAAACCCTGCACCTGGATACAGTAGATCGTATCCCAAACATGGCCATTCGATTCTTAGCAATTCAATAAATTCTTTCACCTACAAGCAACTCCTATATTGATGTACCAAGTCCACAATCTTTCAATAATTTTTCAATAAATATTCCGATTTGTAATACCTTGTCCTCTGATATTTCTTTTCCATTTCGATTATACTACTACTACTACTACTACTACTACTACTTTAACAATACCTGTTTCTGATTAAAATACTTTTTATAGTGAACTTTCTTTTATTATAACTAAATAATTATGTATGGTGGCCAGTGTATCAAGGTAGTCACACTAGCACGCTGCGTCCCGCTATCTTATGAGCTATTTTACAATTATTGTGTCCAGCTTGATGTGCTGCCCACTGTACATGGACAGTGTTGAGCTCTAGCCAACAAACGATAACGATAGAAACCAACGATTATGATTAATATAATAGTAAACTTACCTTAATGTCACAGCCAGCATTTCTATAGGCCCCACAGCCATTCTAAAATGTGTGTCTTTCATTTTCTTTCGTTTCTTGATACTGTTTGTGAGATGAATTAGCAAATAATCAAATGTGGATTCATTCATTTATACGAAAGTAATTAAAAAACATTCTGGGTGTGTTTTGTAGCTTGCTAAAAAGAGTATAAAAAGCTCCCTCTGAATATCTAGCTTCCATAATGGGATGTATCCAAAACTGTCTGTGGACAGATCTTTTTTTGCGTCTCAAATATAACGTCGTCAAATGTCCCGGGAAAATGTAACCTGTCATTTAAGAGATAAACGGGCTATACTCTTTTTCAGAATTAAAGAACTTCACAGCGACGATCCGCGCTATGTTTTACGTAGAGATCCACATCCACCACTCATACTTCTTCAGCAACAACAGCAGCCGCACCGCCAGCCAGGTGGCTGCCGGCATCGTCACCGAGATCAGGAACAGGACGGGCCCGCTCCTCACCTGGCTGTCCTGGAGCTCATGCGTCACTAGCTTGTTCCTTCTGCTTATTATATTCAGGTTAATTGATTGTGTCTTTTGAGAGGCTTTCGGCTGTGCGGTACAGTTTAAATGCGAGCTTTTCGAATATTGCTATCATAATTATTTCTATATTTCTGAATGATCCATCGCCATCCGTCAAGTCCCTGCTATTGAAGAGCCGGTATCTGAGCTAAGGTATATGAAAATACCTTAAAAAAAAATCATATGCGACGAATATTATACTTACTTATAGTTTAGATGAATTAACAATTCTAAAAAGATACCTACGAAATTATTATACATATATAGGTATCAATAGACTTGCCACCGTATCTCAATTACCGACTTTACAATTCGATCCTCATGTACATCTCTTCGCAGCTGTATGCATTAATATTTTACAGAGCAAAATACTACCAGCATATGTACGAAACTCGATCCAGATTCGACAATCTCTACGTGACGAAGGAGCTGCAGGAATTAGACCTAAAAAGACAACGGCAGGGGAGGGAGACGGTCTTACCCTTGAATAGAAGAGAACGTGCCAAGTATATCACGGTAAGTATGAATGCTGCCTTTTCTTTTTTTATGCCACCAAGACTTACAGGCTAGCGGTCCGCCTGGTGATAAGCGGCCACCGTTACATATGGACTTTTCCAAAACAAGGGGTATCTAAAATATAAAACGGTGAGAAGATATTCCATTAATAAGTATTCCATAAGTTTCTGTAAGGTCTAATTATCGCTAAGATTGACTTTTCTAACTTGACACATGGCATGGTCACAGCTATAATATTAATGCAAGGGAAAATTTAACTAGCCACACAATACCCTGTCATCAGGTAAGGTTATATACTTGTTTTCCACATATTAATTAAATAGAATGGAATGGAATAATGGAAATGAAAATTATTCATCTGTTTATAAAATAGTATGTTTGAAAAACAGCATTGCCGATTTTCTTAATAGAATGGGTAAAGACTGAACACTTATCAATAAACGTTGTTGCAGATCGCTACGATATTATCAATACTTTTATATTGACATCTCTGTTGGTCTCTGTTTTTATACTAATTCGTATGCTAAGTAGAATACATTTCAAGCTTACGCATCAAGTCTCGTTGACTGCAGTTAACTGTTTGAAAATTATGTCTTTTGCAGGCCATCAAGCAAATGATAACCACCTCACTGACTTAGTTTATTATGCAATGACTTGTTAAAATTTCTAAGCTCGTGTTTACATAAGTTGTATGCCTTCCCGAAAAAACATGAATCAATCAATAAAAGCCATTACATTAAAATTAAGAGGTCTGCTATACACAGTTCTATCTTAAAAGTGGTAGTTACTCAGTAAAAGCGAATTGCTATTCATGGTTCTAAACAGACCGAGAAGAGTTCTGGAGATGTCTGTTTCTAATAATATCTATTTTATTTCGGACCAAAAATAATATTATCTTGGTAAGATTTCTATCATCATAGTTCAGGAAATATTAACCTGATTACTTTATTGCAGATATTTCGTGGCCAAAAATATTTTGTCGTTGGCGATCTTCTCGAAATGGGTACAAATAATTTCAGATTAATTTAACTATCAACTTTATTTTAGACCACGTCATTCCGCCTGGTGACATCCGAAAAGGTATACCTGACTCGTTCCGCGGTGTACATGGCGATCACCACGTTCAAACTGCTGATACATATGGTGGCGGACTACAGTCTGTATTGGGTGCTAATTACCATTCGGCATCATGGAAAATATCAATCCAGTGTAATGCGTGAGTGATATTTTTTTCTGAATCTCTTTCTCTGATTGACTCATCAACGCCCAGCCCAGCCCAGACTCAGAAAGCTGAAAGTGCACGCAAAGATTCCGATTACGATGTAAACAAGTTGAAAGGTAAATTTACTGAAATGTTAGAATAAAAAGAACACGGGCAAGGGCGAAATCTAGTAATTTACAGCAATAAAAGTAAATTTTCTACAACAATATCTTTATAAGCGTTTTGCAAGGCCAGGCTCTAATATTATAACTTTCATCAGGATAAATAAACCCGACGCTTCGGTTGCGTTTCGGCAGCTATAGCTGCAAGGAGAGCATATTATAGGCATAAATAATTTAGTATCCAGTAGTAAGGTGTACCATTCACGGATGACCGCCTCAGTGATCCCTCTCTACTTTGGTTAGTCCAGCAGCAATAAATAAATCTGGGCTATGTGTTCAACGCAAGTATTGGACAAGGTACAGGTACACATTATCTTCTGAAGAATACGTGCTGTGCAGATTGATTAAAATTTAAGCGAGAATTCTATGGCACCTTTATCCTATAATACCCTATCAAAATATAACAGATTCACTATGAACTAACAAAACGGTTTGCTACAATAAGCTACGTACTTTTCAGCTGGAGTACCACACACGGGTGCTTATGTCACTGGCGACGGTTTCGTGGCGAGGTTATTCAGATCCATCGTCGAGGCATTTAACATACCTATATCTAAGCCATTACCGTCAGCTATACCGTGCTTGCCGGACCCGTATATACCAGACTTTAAAAGATATACGCAGATTGGTAAGGTATTTTGTAAATAATTATACGAACATCTTATTTTGCTGGCAGTGTGGGGTTTTTCAAGGTCACCATCAGATGTAGCAAGAACTAAATTGTCCAAATCATCACACAAGATCGAGTGTGAACATCGGGCTGGTACGAGAGAAAACTCGCCTCAATGTCCTTTCATATAAAACAAGTTTCTTGAAGCAAGTGTCTGTGCTATCTTTGTCTAGCTTGGTGAAAGTACAGAGCTAGTATGAAACTTTCTGCCTTATATAAACGGGTTTTAAAAATATTCGTAGCTGGTATAGCTTGGTCACTGCGTCCGTATATTAAGAAGCAGTACCGAAATTAAAAAATGCCGTAATGCTGTTCTTCCTTGTAAGAGGAAAATATGAAGATTTAAAAAAATATTATATCAGAGATAGTTCACTGCTTCGGCCTCGAGGGCGGAGCTGCAGCAGTAGTGAACACGACTGTTGTGCATGAGGTCTCGTGTTATATTGCCTTGTCAGACAAAGTGTTGAGTTTTTCAGTCAAGAAATACTCAGTTGCAGCGCGGTGTTTGGAACTGTGCCTAACAACAGGCTCGCTCCCTATTAAGTGAGTTATACACATACTTGGCTAATTTAAGATGTAATACACTTGCTTACCCTTCCGGAGATACAGGTGACGCCATGTATGTCGAATTGTAGATAGCTCTGTGTAGCTGAACCTATTGGCGGTACAAATGTTGATATTTGCTTATCCAGGAGTTCTAATATTTCTGATGTGGTTCTTCGCTCTATTCGAGCCATACGGCCTTCGGATGCGACATCTGATCATGGGACAGTACAGGCCTGAACGTGCTAAAGCCAGAGCCACCTGGCTGTATAACCATATTTTACGGACTAGAGGTATTGGCTTTTTGTTTCTTGCTTCTATGAGATAAATAATGTCAATTACTGACATCAGTCTATTTCACTGTTTTATCCGCTAACTGAGCAGCAATGATTATATTAGTTAATTCTAGCTAGCTCATTCAATATAGCTATTCTTGCCGCCATACTACAATAGTCTGCTCGACCCAAATTCACATTTAGCTCTCGCTTAATTCGTGTCTTTGGTTATACGTGTCTGTTGTAATCCCAATTAATCTAGTTAAGTTATTATTTGTACAGCTATGCTCATAATAATACACACAAATACATATACTATAATGTGCAAATGTATAAAAATAATAGTCTTAATAATGTAATGTAAATAATGATATTATAAATATGTTTTCATTATAATTTAATACAATTTTATAATTCCTTATTCAATGTAATTTAATTCATGACATAAATTTACGATGCTAATTAATTAAGGACAATATTTATTTTTATTTCATACAGTATTAATGTTATCTAGTATTCACATATTGTTAATCTTAAATATTAATTTTGCATACCGTTCATACGGTGAGACATGCTGTGCTTATTTTATTATTTAAATATCCTTGTAACCGCGTTTTTAGCAAATAAAGATTATTATTATTATTATACTTTATCTTGCCACTACAACAACTAGGTAAAGCATTTCTTGCCCAACTCAAATATTCGGCAATCACTAAAAGATAAAAAACCTAGTGATTGTCGGAGATGCCGACCAAATAATATGAAAAGCTACTACAGTAACATAACTTTTTACAGCTGGATTTATGAAGTTTGCGAGAAGAAAATTACATCGTGAATACAAATACTCAACGGAGTCAGTGCATACGTTCAGTCATTGGCTGGTTGATCATATTATACCGTTAGTACAATAAAATCAGTATTTTTCGTAAACATTCCTTAACATGGTATTGTCCTCTTCTCAGCTTAAAATAGCACTATTGAGGACGAGTTAGTTTATGCACACATATTTATGAACAAAACTGCCCTTCCCTAAACAGTTAATGCATTAACACTAAGTGAAAAGACTTTGCGTATTTATTATTATTAATTACAATCTTTGAAGGCGAGCAAGTATTTTAAACCCTACCTGAATTTTCTCTTTGTCCTCGTCAACAAAGCAAATTTACTGTAGCATATTTATAATAAGTGCTTCTCAAGTTTTAGAAGAAAACCTTAGAATACAAACTATCATTAAATCAATGAGCACGATCTTATGCTCGTAGCCACTGTTAATGGCAATATTCAATCTTTGATTTATATTTTGGCCTTACCCGACAGATACGTCGCATTTCTTTAATGGTTAAAACATTGATATGTAAAAATCCTAGATACACAATCCCATACAAAACTTACACTTAAAACTGTCCTCAGTTGCTTATAAGTCTTATAACTGTAGTTATATTAACTATATAAACCTTTATTAACGCAAATTAAACCTTACCGCTTTAACTTTAAGTTGAATATACAAGGCTATCTAAAAAAAGTAATAAAATTTTACGAGCTGACTTCGTCGATAGAATTAAGAATGAATGGAGTCCAATATTGCTTTTACGAATTTTTATGTAAGTTAATATTCTGACGTAATTATGTACAGTTTATAAAATGCATATGAATGTGTGTTTTAAACATATATTTATTTTACTTTTACCTATAGGTATGTTACCAAGTTTGAGTCCTATGATGTTCAATAAAATGAAAATAATGTACTGCCATTATAATTTATATATGGCAGCTCTTAAACAGATGGTAGAAATCTTTTTTTTTTTAACAAAATAAAAAAATAGACAAGGCAAGTAAAACATTAGTAAAATAGCATGTTTTGATATAAAACAGTAATAGATAATTAATACGCTTGTAAATTATATTACGAGTATGTTTCATTGCTGTTCATATACTTGTCTGCCCGGCTTTGAAATTATACTTGTTTGAACATTACCCGACTGATTGTGCTTACAAATTAAAGTAACATAAAACAAACGACAACGAAACAGTTTAGGAAACTAGCAGGGATAACCTAGGGATATCGTAGCTGGGTATATTATTTCCACTATAGCAGCGATAGATCAGTGGGGAGACCAACAGACTGCAATGCAGAGGGTCTCGGATACGAACCCACGTCGCGCACCTCTGACTTTTGGAAGTTATATTACTTTTCGAAATTATGTGCGTATTGATTGACAATTATCGCCTGCTCCGTGCCTCAGAGAGCACGCTAAGCCGTCGGTCCCGGCTGCCATGAACATCTATCGCAGTCGTTATTGGGAGAGTGTCGACACAAAAGATCCCACTGGGTCGAAGTGTCACCGGTCTGCACTGACTGGCCCCCACATAAGATAAGATAAGATAAGATAACATAAAACAATAAAATTAGAAAGAAAATTAAGATTTCAAAATTAAAAAGGTACGACATAGTAAGATTTTTAATTTCCTTAAAATAAATTGAGTTTATTGTATAATCTTCATTTTGACGGATTTTAATTTATTCCGCATCTTTCTTTGTTACATAATGCAATCTTATCTTGATATATCTCTCGATAATAAATTTAGTAGTATTATTTACATAATTGTTATTTGTTAATATGGCACTTTGAAGAATATAAGCTGACTCTCAAAAATTATGATAAGTGTTGTTGCTGTGCTTGCTTGTGATCGTTGCTGTGCTATGACGGATATCCATTTTGTACATCGCACGGAATCTCGAGGAAAGCTGAAATCCAACAAGTATGTACGAGGGTGCGTTTTTAAGTTCGCGGAATGGAGGGTATGGAAGGTGGTGGGGGTGCTTGTTTAGTCACTAACGTGTTTAGCAACTAATAATTAGTATATATACCGAGTATTATCATAATGAGGTCATTAGTCTTTGAACTATCGTCCCTCAAGCAACTCAATCTGGAAGAAATTGTGAAGTATGGAGAAAATCGAGTTCCGCGCCGTTATAAAGTTCCTTACCAAGCAAGGAAAAAATGTTCAAACCATTTTGGAAGAGATGTCATCTGTATACGGGGACTCTTGTCCAGGAAAAACCATGGTATACAAGTGGCACAACCTCTTTAAGCAAGGCAGGGAATCAATTGAAGACGATTCCCGGCCTGGGCGGTCTGTTGAGGTCACCACACCAGATCTTATCGAAAAAATCGAAAAATTAATATTGGAGGATGCACGTTTGAAGAAAAAACAAATCGCAGAGATGGTTGGAGTATCTGAAACGACCATTTTCAAGGTTCTCCATGATCATCTCGGCATGACAAAAGTCAGTGCAAGATGGGTGCCTAGAATGCTCACACCGCCTCAAAAACAGAAGCGCGTCGAGTGTTCGCGTGCGTTTTTGAGCCAGTGTAATGAAGACAAGGATGGTTTTTTGAAGCGAATTGTTACTGGGGATGAAACTTGGGTTCATCACTATGAACCTGAGTCTAAACAAGATTCCATGCAGTGGCATAAAAAGGGTACACCACCGCCTAAGAAATTCAAGGTGTCGCAATCGGCGGGAAAGCTCATGGCGACAGTTTTTTGGGACACAGAAGGAATTTTGTAGGTTGATTACAAAGAAAAAGGTGTTTCCTTAACCGGAGAACACTACGCTTCAATTTTAGAGCAGTTAAAAGAGGCAATCAGAGAAAAAAGAAGAGGAAAATTGACCAAAGGTGTCCTGCTCTTGCACGACAATGCTCCTGTTCACAAGAGTCGAGTTGCGTTGGCTGCTTTGCACAAGGTGGGCTTCGATATCATTGATCACCTACCTTATAGCCCAGACTTGGCTCCCAGCGACTATTATCTCTTTCCAAATCTGAAAAAAGAGCTTCGAGGAAAGAAATTTTCAACCGATGAAGAAGTGAAGGATGCAGTTTCGGCGTATTTTTCAGAGAAAGACAAAACATTTTTTTATGAAGGTATTCATAAGTTAATTCATAGATCTGAGAAATGTATTAGGGTTTCAGGTGAATATATTGAAAAGGAAAAATAATTTTGTAATATTATTTCATCCCCTTCTATTCCATTCCGCGAACTTAAAAACGCACCCTCGTAGATACATTTTATAAATATCCCACGAAAAAGATCATTTAAAAAAAAATAATAACCGAACTCTATAATGGTTTGTAATAAAACAAGTCTAGTAATAAATAATATATACAATCGCATTATCATTTTAAACCAAATAAAATATATTTATTTTTTAAAAGTAATAGCGTCTCTATTAATATTTGAACAGAGTCAACATGTAACCCGGACTAATCAAGTGGAAATACAATAGTACGATTAATTCATTTAGTAAGTGTTCATTTAAATGAGCCGTGTTATATGGTCGCTCTTTGTTACGAAATAAACAAAAAAAAAATTATGTTGATTCATTGACGCAATAATCAGTATTATAATATAATTATAATAATAACATTATTACTTTTATAAAGCAATAAAGATATAAAAAAAAAAAAAAAAAACATTATTACTTACCGAAAATATCAAACACCGTCCTTTTTTGGTGTCCTGGAAGTGTGATTTTACAAGCTTTAAACGAGCTCAGCGACATGTTTACTCTCGGAGCGATCGAACGGTACTAAATTAAATGAGCACCCAAATGTTCAAGTGGGTGCTCATTTGGTGAGAACGTTTTTTTAACGCTGATTGTGTATCTAGGTTTTTTATACATCAATGGGTTAAAACTATAAGATGCATCCTTAACAACGTCTAACAAACCAACATTAATTTATTAGTTTTCAGTGCCTCAAGTACATGCTTGGAATAAGAATAAAGGAGTTACATTGCCTGCTCTGTGGCACAACAAGTAATCCTAATGATACTGATACCAAACTAACCAGGTTGGAGACTTCAATATTTGTTAAACTTACAAGGACCTTTAAAAATATCTACGTAATCATTATTGTTACTATTTGTCAGACAATCCAATGTATATAGTACCCAATTCTTACCATATCGATTAACGGTTACAATTATGTGGTAACACATAAAATATTATATACAACCCGCGCAAGTGCTTCGACTGGCGTATCTTACCCGCGCCCTGCACAAGAGACTAGACAAGCTATTAGCAGTCTGAATGATTTAATCAGTGGCCATTAAAGGCATAATAAGGTTATCAAATAGATCAAACAGCAAACTGATTGCACTGATGAATAGTCGTAGTTGTGGTGTAGAGTCTATATAAACATTTTGAATACGTCATCGTATAAATAATAACATTGTATTTGACATTACAGGTGTGAGACTCCCAAATGCCCAGGAGTATATTGCAGTAACTGCTTCTCTGACATAGGGCAGCTGTGCACCATTTGTTTGTCTCCAGCTGATTACGGAGATCTCAGCGATGCTAGCTTAGAGAAGTAAGTATGCACAAATGTGCGCAAGTGTCTGTAATAACTCATCTATAATCCTAGTACGAACGTGAGTTACGGTAGACAAGCCGCCAGATTTCACAAGCTCTAAGTGCTTGTTCCTTAGCAAGAATTTTTTAACTTAACAAGAATAATATAATTTATTTGCTATAAAATATAACAAATGCAAAACGAAAGTTTTCAATCAGTGCGTGCTACCCGTCATGACCTACGGAGCCGAGACATGGACACTCACGGTAGGGTTAGTCCACCAGTTCAAAGTCGCTCAGCGAGCTATGGAGAGAGCTATGCTCGGAGTTTCTCTGAAGGATAGGATTCGTAACGAATACATCCGACAGAGAACCAAAGTCATCGACATAGCTCAGAGAATTAGCAAGCTGAAGTGGCAGTGGGCTGGCCATATCGCGCGAAGAACCGACAACCGCTGGGGTAAACGTGTTCTTGAGTGGAAACCGCGACTCGGCAAACGTAGTGTAGGACGCCCTCCGACCAGGTGGGATGACGATCTGCAAAAGACTGCAGGCAGATGCTGGATGCGGCAAGCTGAAGACAGGGCGCTATGGCGCTCATTAGGGGAGGGCTATGTACTGCAGTGAACTAATATAGCCTGATGATGATGATGATGATGATGAAAATATAACATTTAATTTGGGTATCGGTGGTCTCGACACTCTTAAGCCCTGTGTCGCTGAAACCTGAAAAGTTAACAATGTATAATAATACCAATCGTACACCGATCGTATTTAATTATATATTTTGTATTAAAATAATGTTATTTTTAGAGGATCATCTGATGATAGTGATAGTGGATCGGAATATTATGGAACACCAAATGCAGATGACAAAGTAAGTATAGAAACATAGATCTAAAAAAATACAAAGCTGGTAAATCTATCATATGTGTAACCGGTGTTCGAATTTTCAGACCAGATTAATAAAAAATGTACAAAATAATGATACTGTACCAAGAAATGGCACAAATTCAAGAAAATGGAAGTTCTTCGGTAGAAATGCTAGAAGAGAGTCTCGTAATAATGTTAATCATATGCAACATACCAATTATTATGAGCGAAGTGATATCAGTTGCGTTCTAAACAACGGGCGGTTAAAAAGCGTGGACAGCGTAAAACTAAATAAGCTTCAAGGCACTAATCGAATGGCGAAATCTAACATTGAGAATGTACTTGCCTACAATTTTTCATCCTTTTATAATAACAATAAACCTATAAACGTTTTGAATATAACAAATAAAATTGTTTGTAAAACTAAATCCCAAGGCGTAGAGACGAAGCACAAGCACCGTAGCATGTTTACTATATTCAAATTTAATAGACACATTAAAGTATCAACTATACTGATATATAAGAAACAACTGAAGCTACCAAATTCTCCAGAAAATAAAGTCCTAGAAACGAAGTTAAACGATCAAAGAGTAAACAGCCATAAATTAAAACATGATAATGTTATAAGATTAGGCGAACAACACTTAAATAAAATTACTTATTTAGGTAGCTTGGCAACATTCCAAAATAACTCTATGCATCCAGAGAGAATAAGAGATAACTATAAAATTAATGCCTATAATTTAGCGAAAGGAGTTATGCAAGTTATGAGATTTTTCGTGCATAATAATAATGTGATTGATTCCACAAATAGAAATAAAAAAGAGAATAACAATAAAATAGATAATACAGATAAATTTAACAATATGAAACCTTTAGATAACAGCACTCCTAAAGACAATACAGATAGGAAAACTACGGAAGGAAATAATAAGCCAAAGAAAGTTACAAAGGATAAAACTAAAAAAGTTAAAAACAAAGGCTCACGTCACAGACTATCGGCGTTTAATTCATATTTTGCCAATCATTGGAAATATATAAAATCAAACATTTTATTACACACAAATAAGAGAATTAGATCAGAAATTGTGGGTGTCAATGAAAAGAAGAATCACAAACGGAGAAAAAAACAGAAAGATGAAATCATTTTGGAGGAAAATAACCTAAAATCGAAGAAGGCTAAAAAGGAAAATAAATGCGCTAGAAACTACAGGATATCTGCATTTCTTGCTGACCACGATTGGATGAAAAGAGATTATAATGAAACTGACAATGTTAACAAAAATAAAGACGATTCGTGTCGTGTGGCTTTAACTGCCTGTCGTCGTCGACTTGTGCCCGTAAACAAGAAAACATTAGTAGCCGTAAGTGCTTTCATCTATTATTGTGCTTTGTTGTTTGTGTTTATGTTAGCTACTAATAATTGATCAGATGTATTATTAACAGTAGGCAGATTTGGCAACCTAATGTACCGTTTGCACCGTAGGACGTGAGTTGGACCGCCCTGCAACGCATTAGCGTTAGCGTGCACTAAAGCAAATTATATTCTCAATACAATGGTTGTATAAGTCCATATTTTTAAGCCATTTATACATTATGACTGCCGGTTTTGCATGCACCAATGAATCTAACTGGCTGCTTACCCAATATTATCTCATTTTCTTATCCTATTTCGACGTGATTAATCATTAGTAATACCACAATTTGTTACACCATTTTCAAAGGATAACTTGTCAACACGAAAAGAGCAAAATGATCTATCCATTCTGCTGTTTTGATGTTATCTTTTTTATACTTGTGACACGTCAGTACTACGAGGCCCCCAAAAGACGTGGGTAAATATTAGCAAATACGGACGGATGCGCGCGTATGCGCTCAAAATCCAAACCATTTCTTGTTCACACAGCGCACTCTAACGCGCGTTGATTGCTGTAGATCAGACTATACTTTTAAAACGAGAGCACACGGTACTCTTTTTTGTAATTATAGTTATCAATGGTTTAAGTGGTCACCTCGTAGCTGCCACTGCGCCGAGTGTTGTGGGTTCAAATCCCACCCGGGACAAAAAATTGTGTGATCCACAAATGGTTGTTCCGAGTCTGGGTGTTCTTTGTGTACCTACGTTGTTTGATTTTTGTAAAGTCCGAAGCTTACTACCAGTGCGGGAGCTGTTTTTAAATAAAACAAGTACACTAGACGTGCGCTTGTAAATTATATGGTATCACATAAGTGTAGACACTATTGGCCATATATCAAAGTACAGAATTAGTACTTTTCGAAGAAGATTACATATGTTTTGTCATAATTTGTAATCAGATGGTGCAGTTAACAAACAAACCTTTCCAATGGCGGAATGCTACGCGTGAAGAATATTGTGTATATCCTGAAAAACTTACCAGCTGCACAGATACAAGTTTTAAATATGGTGTTTATAGACGTGAGTATCTTACTGTAAATTTTTGAAAGCATCTTGGGTATCCCCTCACGGGTTGTAAAGAGTAGGTTATCTTAGTCTAGAGTACCTTAGCAGAGGCGCCAAGACAAACAAGTTGCTCTTAATATCTTGGTACCAAGATATACTGACATTATATTTGTTATACTGATTTTGTAATATCTTGACAATAAAAACGACTAATGCCACTATGTCTAAAATTTAACTTAACAGTCGCTTTGAAAAATTAATAATAAAAAATGTAATGGCGCAAGTTCATAGTAAGTTTCAAATTAACATCTATAAATTATGACATATTTTATCGACTGACTTGTAAAATGAGACATTCGTTCTTTGATTTTCCAACCAGAGGTGATGATTGATGCAGTATGGCTAAAATGTTTACCTTCTATGCCGGCTCGACCGGGTAAAAACTACCCTCTCACAGAATATCGACGTGAAATAGCAGTATTCCTACTGTTGTGTTTCGTTCGATAAGTGAGTGCCGGAGGTCCAATTACCCTCTTTTCTCCCTTCCCGCTCCTTCTCCTTTCCACTTCCTTTTTCTCTTCTGCCTTCCCTAATGGGTGCGCGACGCGCAATTGATGCCCTTGGTGTTGCAGGCGTCTATAGGCTACGGTGATAACTTACCATCAGGTGGGCCATACATGGGTATGCTTGTTTGCTAACATGGCTGTATAAAAAAAATACCTAAAATAACTGAACACCGATTTAGGTACTAGGGCCATCGAAATTAACCATGACCAACTCGCAGTTGTCAGTGATTAAATATATAACATTGTTTAAGAGACTATTATACCTACCACTCCTTTTTCTTTGCCTTTGTTATTGTAAGCGACCATAGGCTATCGTAATAGCTGACCATCGAGCAGACGGTAAGCTTGGCTGCCATCTTGGTAGTATGAAAGAAATGGGTAAACGCTAAGAAAAATACAGGGCTCAAGACACTTAATGAAGCTAACGACTACGCATACTATACATCAATTCAAGCCACACTTCTTCTTCTTCTTTTTCAGCCTTAATCGACCAAATATTTGGTGTAGGCCTCCTTTAATCCTCTCCACTTTACTCTGTCTTGGGCAATTAGGGTCCAGTTGCTGCCCGCCACTTTTTTGATGTCATCCTTCCATCTCATATGTGGTCGCCCTCGAGGTCTTTTCTGGTCCCATGGTCTCCATTCTAACACTCTTTTACACCAAGAGTTTTGCTTTCTGGCTACATGACCAGCCCACTGCCACTTCAACTTTGCTACCCTTTTTACAACGTCTTTTCAACTTTAGATATCGAAAAATCTATAATTTATTGTCCGCAATGTATAGCGCGCCGCAGCGCACACTGGCAGCACGTTTGAGTACGTGCGTCGGATTATCGTGCTGAACACTGTGCGTATTAATTTCAAAAGGCATTTTATATGCATAAGATGGGAACACCTAAATACTCCGAAATATTTTATTCCGAATTTCAATGATCTGATTTTCAAAAGTCCGAATTTCATAATACCTAAGAATTGTAATGTCTATTATTTTATTAAACATCCCGAAATTTATTTTACCGAAAGTCGTAAATGCGATTTTATTGTTTACCGATTTTCATAAGTTCGAAGAATGCTTGATGGGTTCTCGGTCCAAAAAATAACGTTCTGATTTTCAATATTCCAATAATTGCAGCGGGTTAAAATATATACTGATACCATCATTATGGTTAACACCCCGATTCAGAGCAATCCGACTCGGATAGGTTAGGTTAGAAGGCTAAGTCGGGAGTACCGCTCCCGCCTTAGGCTTCGTGGTTATTTCTTTTATAACCACCCAGAAATAGGAGCCCCGTCAAGCTATCTAGTTTGCTTTGTGGTTAATTTTGTTTCTAATCATTAACAATTACATAACTATGCAATAATTATGAGTAGAAAACGCATGTCATTAGTTTTTTAATCCAACCTCCTCATACTTATACATATACATATATTACTTCTATCAGATGAGCAACTATGTGTTAATTTGTCTTGCTATTCGGTTTTACAAGGCGTTTTTATTTCAGAATTCTAATTAATCGGTATTTTAATAATCAGAATTCGTATTTTTGATGTTTCGACTTATCATTAAGTCGGACTTTTTGATAATTGATATATTGAAACTCGCTATTTTGAAAATAGTTATTATAAACTTTAGAAATATTGAAATTCTAGAATTATAAAAATAGGATTAATGATAAATCGTAGTTGTTTTATCATTAATTCTATTTTTATAATTAAGAAATTAAGTATTTTGTACCATTCGGAATTATGCAAATCTGTATTTTGAAATTAGTATTTGTGACTGTTGGAATAAAGGTTTTCGTAGTAATGTAGTGTAGGTACCCGCATAAGGTATATATTAATCATTTTGATTATGTTTGTTCAGAAGAAAGTATTGTTTTTACATTTCAAACACGTTTTATAAAAACAATAATATAAAGTTCTGACTTTGACCTTCAATATCGCCGTAACCAGTCGATTCCCAGGTATTTATATTTGTATTATATTATTTGCTCCTTAACAAAAATTACCCTATCAATTAGTAGAACACGTGGCTTTCGGGTTCGTTAAGGGTCATGATTCATGAGACACCCTACATATATTTCATCAGCAAATTAAACTGAAGTCTTATTTTCGCAGAGAACGCGATGAAAGCTCTGCAAAGGTTCAGAAACAAAGTGAACACGATGCTCACCTCACCACCGTCAAGTTTAGTCCACAAGATGTTGAGCACTGTGAATATTGCGCGGCGACCATCCAATAGGGGTAAGTTAAACAAAAATCTTTTTGATATTAATGGATTGAATAAATCATGTCTTCTCTAAAATTAAGTTCTAAGAATCATTAAATGTCTGAAACAATTTCATCTTTTAAACAGTTTAGAGAAGCTTATTTGAAACTTGCAGAATATATAACATTTTGTTAATACGAGAAATTAGTTACCCTTAAGATAGACGTGACGTATGTAGACCACTCTACTGCTTTCTGTAAATTATCAACTGATCCCCGCCGATGCGCACTTGTTAAAAGAGATGAAAAAAGGTGGCTATAAAAATAACAGGGTTATTTCTTTTCTGTTTCAATAACACATAGTAGAACATACATCTATTGATCAATGAATCTGCCAGTTCTCAGTCCACACATCATCCAATTGACGTCATAACGTCTGGTCTTTCATCTTCCATATACAATCCAATCCAGATATCTTTTCCATGTCTTTGTAAAACTACATACAAAAATATTTTTATTTGCAGATAATTCACTGTATAAATCGAAACGCGCAAGCTTTTATCGTCCCTTCCGAAATGACCTCATACAGCCAGACTCCGGGTAAAAGAACCATTTAGTTTTTCACTGTAGATGAAAACAATATCGATTCTGAGCGTCTACCGAATGGCTTTCAGCTCTAGATGAGCCTCAACACGGTTAATTTGTTAACCAACGCTAGGACGCCGACATCCGAGCTTAACCAGACTATTTAATACGTACATTTTATAATATTAGATTTTTTTCTTTTTATTATAGTAGTCTTTCTTTCTTTGAATAGCTTTTTTTATTCCTTTTTATTTTCGTATTTTTGATAACTGGATTGGTTGAGAGGTTAATCCTCGTCATATTTATGTATTTCTATAAATTTTAAGTACTTAATTGACGTTTACGTTAAGAAACCTTTAGTCAGTGTGAAGATACTTATGTTTCTTCTGCTAAACCGCATCTGAAATAATCGTAAAATGTGATTCTTTTGAATGATTGTTTTTTTAGTAATGTTTTCTAAATATAACTACTATTGGAACGTTTGAAATGTTTTTAATACTGGCTATATTTTATTTCAGAGTTATAGACACTGACGTATTGTTTAGGAATCAAGATTATAGAGAACATGTTATACCGGTAAGGTCTTTTTTGTTATAGGCTAATGGTACGTCCACAGTGCAGTTGCTTTTTTGTAAAGCAACGTTATCAAGTGTTAGTGGACAACATAGGATAGCAAAAAATTATATGTAGTTTATATGTTGCTGTATTATGTAACGTTGCCTAATTTCTGATGACAGTCAACATATGTTTACAATCGGCAAAAACATTTAGATAATGTTTTCTAATATTACCTGTTGTTGATATGGCAACAAAGAATTACATTTTGTAAGAAGGAACTACTGTAATGTATGGCCATAAAGAGGATCGCGGGTGGCGGGATCACGGTCCGGGATATTGTTACTAAAAGTTACTATTTGTTATATTGGGTTAATATATGTTCTGGCGGTATGATTGCGAAAAAAACATTCAACAAAAAGCATCAAGCAGTTAGAAAATAATATTGTCTTCTGTTAACGCGAATGTTATTCATTGAAATTAAACTACTATATACGAATTAATAATTATATTAGCTTAAAAATTAGTAAAGTTTAATGGTAGTAGTTTCTAAATTATGTAAAAAGTGTAATTTAATTTAAAAAAACAGTTAAGAAATATTATCATTTTGCATTATGTTTCTCTACAAAAAATAACTGCTGGATGCACCATTAAATATAATTACAAAAAATAATATTAAGTACCATAATTATATTGTCTTACGTTTACGCGAATATTAATCATTGAAATTATACTCCTATATACGGATTTTATCACGTTCTTTATTTAACACTTTATTACACAATTTTGAAACTTTACAGCTTTTTCAGCAGTCATGTTCCCGGGGAAGTCTTCCCGTGAACATGGCTGCTGAAAAGACGTCAATTGAAATGTCGGGCAAGTGTAAACTTAAATATAAATAGTTTTTATAATTTAATTAGCTTAAAAAGTATTAAAGTTAAATAGTAGTAGGGTAATAGTTTCAAAATTATGTAATAAAGTGTTAAACAACTCGATAAAATCCGTATAAGGCAGTTTAATTTCAATTAATATTATTGCTATCTGGAAGTGGACATAGACCGCAGTACTTTTGTGTCTGGATCTGTTCCTTATGTTTGTGCTCCAACCAACAACAAAATAATGCTTTTGGCATTGGTTGGAACACAACCAGCGACACTATCGTGCTTTTGTAAATTTGAGTAATGTGCTGATGTAAATTTTAATATTGTGGTGGAATCAATTTAGATTTGTGCTCTTATAAAATTTGGAGCCATACTTTTGTTAATTTTAGTATCATGCTGTTGTTAATGTTAGTATGAAGCTATAGGTAATATTAGTTTCATGTTATTGTAAAAATGCGATGTTGTCAATTTTTGTATTTTGCTGGGATCAATGTTAGATTTGTGATCTTATTAAATTTGGAGCCGTACCTACTTCTGTAAA
This sequence comes from Catocala fraxini, assembly GCA_930367265.1. Classification (NCBI taxonomy): domain Eukaryota; kingdom Metazoa; phylum Arthropoda; class Insecta; order Lepidoptera; family Erebidae; genus Catocala; species Catocala fraxini. The sequence continues at coordinate 1,930,266 of OV884047.1, forward strand.
TTTTAGTATCAAACTGTTGTAAATGTTAATACCATGTAATTGAAATCATGTGCTGTTGTTAATTTTAGTATTGTGCTGGGGTAAACTTTAGTTTTGAGATCTTATATAATTTGGGGCCGTACCTTTGTAGATTTTTGTATCGTGTTGTTGTAAATGTTAGTAACGGTATTCTTTAAAACCGTAGTATCATGTTGTTGTAAATTTTGTATTGTTTTGTTGTAAATATTAGTACCGTGCCTTTGTTAAGTCTCCCAATAATAAAACATAAAATTGTCTTTTAAGCTGGCACCTCATCCGGCATTACGGAATTTAACTGCAGAAAGGAATTTTACCCACAGTTCTAATAGTACACCTACGATGAGACCTGTGAGAAAGACACTGTGTAAGTTTTAGCTTTTAATTATATTAATTCTGTCAATATAAGCTCAGTTATATCATCATACATTAGTTTTTTTTTTTATTTGTGGACAATAATTTTTGACATAATTCTTTAAAAACCTTTTCACACTTTAACAGTACTGTGCATAGAATATTGATATAGAAATTGGGCCATAAACAAATAGTTTAAATTTGAATCTGAAGCGGCAATATCTTAAAGTGACCTGACGTGAGTCTAAGACCTGAGTCTTGTGACCTAAATGGATAAACATATTTTGGGATTTTATTTTGAAAGGCTTAGGCGTCAGATTTGAAATCGAAAGGTCGTTGATTCATTTCTGTTAATTTCACTTTTTTTTGGTTATTAAATTTAGCTAGAAGAACAATAAGTCTAGCAATTATAAAACCAAACTACCTACACTTAAAAATAATAATATAAGCTATGTACATAAAGTGTTCCAGTGTAAAAACGGTAAGGCCATAGTCTACCACACTGGCCTTGTGTGGTTTGGCAGTCTTCACATATTTTCGAGTAGGTACACTTTAATAAATCTGACATTCTGGTTTCCTTTCGATATTATCCTTCACCGTTAAAGCGTGATAATTAACTATTTAATACGCAAATAACTTCGAAAACTCAGAGGACTTGGGATCGAAATCGAGACCTTTATGCTATCGCTGCTAAAAGTATATAAAATAATACTTATGAATGTATTTATATTCCAGACCATTCGAACAGCAGCGAACAAACAAGAATTAAAACAAGTACCACCATTGAGAGATGCAAATGTGATGAACCGTATGTCACTCAGTAGTTCATTTAAAAACATAACTGCCGCGCAGACGCATTACCACGCCGCCACGCCGCCACGTCGCCACCATTTGTGGATCACACAAATTTTTATCTCAGGATCGAACACAACATTCAGCGCAATGGCAAAGGCGAGGCGATCACCGAAGCCACCACGTCACTCGTGCAGTCTGTTTAAATTTTGTTTAAGCAGACGGAACACGCCAGTATAGCTTTGAAACAAATGTGTCAGTGTGTTTGGTTGATTTACGCATCATTAGGATGTTGCTGGCAAACGGAGTTCGAAAGACGCAAGCGGTCAACGGAGTGCGTTTGCCGCTTGCGTTTGCTCTCTGTTTGCCCGTTCTAAATGACACGCGTCTCACACTACGATTAACGCTGCGTTCAACTTGATACTTAGGATATTGTATCATGAGTTCATTAGGAACCTTTAAATATATGATTGAAGATATCTATTATACATGATTTAATGATATACATATCGTATTTAACGTCGTGTATTGTAGCTAACGTATACAGTGTGACTGGGTAAACATTGTACATGATAATTTATGGTCAGAGGTAACGAAGAAAAAAAATAATAATGAAATCTGTGTAACCTGCAAAGAAAACCTTTATGAAAATTTGTATGAAATATCAATAAAATGTGGATACTGCGCGCGTCGCACACAGCTGTTGGAGGCTAATGATCTTTGATAAGAAAAGGGCGCGCGGGCATACAAATTTCGGGAGAGTGCGGGGTGCGGTAGTTGGGAGCGGAGGCGAAGGTTTTGTTTAGCTTTGGTATATGCGCAAGAGTGTCCGCACATTAAATTTTTATTGGAGAACCAGGTCAAATTTTAAGTACCTGTTTTTTTTAGATTCTTGTCTCCAGAATCAGTACTGAATGCCCTTGTAGTGTGATTGCTTGTATAGCACGATCAAAGTCTGTATATGTATTATCTGTACTGAATAGGTAAGAGTTCGGGATATGTATTATTAAAACACCAAACTATATAAACGTACTATATAATACACGTGTCACAAATACAATACATAAGAATGCGTGTTCCCTACTGCCCTGTCGGTACGCAACTGGTTTTTACGGTGACGCAGCGCCGTGTGTTTCATAAAAGCTGTGTCAGCACATGGTGCTTACACCCTCCTTCAATATGTCCAGGCTTTTACCAAACAGCCTGTAAAATAAAAATTATAGGAGCAATTTGTCCTTGTTTTTGGTTTTATAGACATTCTACTGTATTTGACACCATCTGTCTTTAACAGGTACATATTGACCATAATTTTATTAACATTTTATTAACTATAATTTTTCGAATAACTTATGCAGTGACGACAAAAGTGCACCACATCAAAACATTCCACTCGTACAGCGCCTGAAGAAATTCTGCTCCTCTTTATTTTCACCTTCTTCATTAAAATCATGCAAGAAATCATCATGCGATAATGCAAAAGAGAGGTTGAAACTGTTAGAAAAAACAAGATTGTGCACCAAGACAGTATATCCCAAGCCGCCGCTAAAGAAAATGAGCGACAAACAGCTGGAGGCTGGTTTACATCCTAAAATCAGTCCGTGCCGAGAAAAATGCTTGCCACCAGACAAATTCAAAAAAGATAATGAATGTATGGCAGAATCTATAGTATTTGCGAAACACCTTACCAAATGTAGAGAAATAGAACTGGCAAAAATAAAAGAGATTCAACGGCATATAGAGAGAGAAAGAGAAATCGAAAGAGAAATAATTAAGGAGCAAGTGAGGCACAAAGAAAAGGAAAGGGAGATTGAAATGGAGTTTGGAATGGAACTCGCGAGGCACAGAGAGAATGAGCAGAATTTGATGTGTGATGAGGATAGCCAAACTTTAAATGCAGGTAATTAATTATATCTATGGTACCGATCGACAAAACTCCAAGTGTTATTGGTTTGGGTATGTAAACTTAAGATAATTGTCTATGTTCAATTTTGTACATAACTTTACACATGAGAGCAAATAGCATTTAAAAGTTTTTTTTTTACGGCAACAATATTAAAATCGGTTGTAAAATAAGGAGGTAACTTATAATTTAAATTTGGATATATGAAAAGTGGAGATGTAACAGCTGCATTAACAAGTGAGAATCGGCAATGAATTGCCGTAAATCTTAGAGTTCGAAAAAATGGTTCAAGTAATATGCAAAGGTCACGTAATACCACGTGACCTTGAGGTCAGAGGACAAAGGGCATAGTTATTTCGGGGGTATATCGACTATGCTGAGTCGAATGGCGTTGACCGCGAGTCTCTAGCTCTTACGGTTCTTGAGTTGAAAGTTGTATAACAGACAGACGGACGGACGGACAAAGTAGTTGTATAAGAGATTTTTCGAACTCTAAAAAACGGTTACGCCACAGTTCGTATCATGCAACCTTTTCTTGTCATTTGACTACACCCCTACTGCCAGATTTATAATGCTTGCACGCTATTATTGAGAAGATTTAAATAATTCTTTGTTTTTTGAGTTTGTATTATGTAATTATTTGACACTAATACTAAAAAAATGTAAGTAAACTACCCTCTTGTATTGCAGTTCACATTTAACGTTGATTAAACTAGACCTGAACACTATTTTGAATTTTTTTACGATTTGCCTTCTAACCAAATGGCTATGTATCATGACTTGTTATAAGTATCTTTCGTGTGACATAAAGATTGTTGTCTTGTGTAGTATACCTTCAATATTCCTAATTATTGCATTGTTCAACAGGATTCCCTGGCCTTTTATCCAAGAAGATATCTTGGTAATTATTTATTTCTTTTTAATGTAGTTACCGTCAAAATTAGATTTAGTCTCAGCACATTATATGTTACCGCCCATCGTAAAGCGTAGTTACTGGAAAATATGTATGTAATTAGTTACATGTAAAATTACAATGTTGGGCGTTATATACGACGAAAGGGCAACTCTTCACTAATCATAAATCCTGGGTCACGGGAGCTTTACAAACATTAAAAAACAACGGACACAGAACATCCAGACTCGAAATAACCATTTGAAATAACCATTTGTGGATCTTACAAATTTTTGTCCCATGTGGGATTCGAATCCACAACTCCCGGCGTAATATCAGGGGCGTAATATAAGAGTTGACCATTTATACCACTACGCCATCTGTGCGTATGTTGTTCGGTCTAATGATTGGTCTATAATGAATAATCTTACTTGCTACGATACAAGTATACACGAGGGGCGATGCGTCACTCACTACAAAATAAATGTATGACAAAAATAAAAATAGATCAATGTGTTTACGTATACATAGGTACCTACATATAGCGAGGGACATATCATTTGAAACAGTAGTAGAAAATTAATTTTTAATAGAAATTTTTGTTGACGCCTTAGATATTATATAGGGCTAATAATACCTATCTATCTAAAATGTAGCCACACTAGTATTATTAATATATCAGTTTTGAAAATATAATTTAGTGGTTCAGGTTATAATTGACGTATTAGACAAAATACAATTTAGTGAGAGAGTGCACGTACTTACTATGTAAACAACTATCTGGAAACTTTATATACGCTTATATATTTAACGTTAATAATTAAAATAAATTTGGTGGCTTCGGCTGTCGAACATAGCTTCACACTACACAGGCACGTGCCTTGATTCTTTCAGAGATTAACACATTTCTACAGAAAACTTTCCCCGACATACAAGAAATACATCAAAATATTGATGAACGTAATAACTTCATTTATTCTTCCAACAATGTTATTGACGATATACTACAAAATTCCGACTGATTTCAACAAGTATGTATACCTGGGATAAACGATCCAGTTAGGTAGGTCCAACTTCGAGAAAGAGGTCAATCATCGAATCCAACTCAGCTAGGCAGCGTTCGTGAAGCTACGACATATCTTCTCATCCAATATACCGCAGTGTCTCAAGACGAAAGTCTTTGACCAGTGTGTGTTGCCAGTGATGACTTACGGCTCAGAGACGTGGTCGCTCACTATGGGCCTTATCAGATGGCTCAAGGTCACACAAAGGGCGATGGAGAGAGCTATGCTCGGGGTTTCCCTGCGGGATCGAATCAGAAATGAGGAGATCCGCAGAAAAACTAAAGTTGCCAACATTGCTCTCCGGATAGCCAACATAAAGTGGCAGTGGGCAGGGCACATAGCACGCAGAACCGATGGCCGTTGGGGCAGAAAGGTTCTACAGTGGCGGCCACGGACCGGAACACGCAGCAGGGGTAGGCCCCCACAAGGTGGACCGACGACCTGGTAAGGGTCGCGGGAAGCGGTTGGATGCGGGTGACCCAAGACCGGTCTGTGTGGAAAACCTTGGGGGAGGCCTATGTCCAGCAGTAGACGTCTTTCGGCTGAGATGATGAACGAAGAGAGGAACGCGCCACGAATCTTCGGATTGTCAACCGAAAAAGCAATCAAGCAATCAATAGCAACAGAAAAAGGTTGACAATACCGAACTCCTCTGGGTATCTCGAGCATGGCATATTTAATTTACGTATATACACTAACAAATAATATTATTCTAATCAACAATATAAAATTATATATTTTAGAAATTATAATTATTTGATAGATGTCCAAAATATTTAATTTATGAATCATCAATCAATTTTATTATTATAGTAACAGTCAATTTTGATTTTATTGCAAAAATAGCAGATTGTTCGATGTTATATGCATTATATTATAACTGTTGGCGCGCGTGCCACGCCTCTTCATACTTCTATATTCATATAATTTTCTGTTGTTTTAGTGATTGTGAGGTAGACAAACCGCACGAACCCGAACACGAAACAGATCCATCGCCTCCACCGGCAAAACCGAAAAAAGAAAAGGTGAAAAAAGAGCATAAGGCAAAGGTGGAAAAGGTGAAAAAGGAAAAGGCGCCAAAGGTTAAAAAAGAAAAGGTGGCAAAGGTTGAAAAGCATAAGGCGGTAAAGGTTGAAAAGCATAAAGCGGTAAAGGTTGAAAAGCATAAGGCGGTAAAGGTTGAAAAGCATAAGGCAGTAAATATGAAACATGCCGAATGCATGAAACATAAATGTATCGAAATAATCCACCACCAGCCCATCACATCACACGTTGACGTCTCCTGCGACTGCTGTAAGCAATTATAACTAAACTTTATTGATATTACATTATCTCTCATCGACAGCGCTCTTTAAAACTATGCATTGCATACAGTTTAATAAACAAACTTACAGCTAGTTTCACCACAATCAAGTAAAAGTTATCCGAAAGATAAATCGCATGCTGTGTCATTCTTGTTGGGTTAAATAAGAGAGATAGCGAGACTTGTATCTTATAGATAAATGCTATCTGGATGTGGTAGAACATTTATCTATAAGATAAAATTTAATCTTTTGTCGGCAATTCGTATCAATAGTAGGAATTACTCTCACACAGATTAGATAGGACAAAATAAAATTGTATAAACTAAATAATTAAATAATAGATTTACATAGTAGTAGAGCCTCGCTGATTTCAGCATGCATGGGCCAGCTCGACCGGGGAAGAACTACTCCCTTACAAAATATCGACGTGAAATAGCAGTATTCCTACTGTTGTGTGTCGTTCGATGAGTGAGAGTGCCGGAGGCCCAATCACCCTCTGTCCCCCTTCCCGCTCCTTCTCGTTCCCACTTTCTTTAAGTTCCTTTCCTAAAGGGTCGGCAACGCGCTAGTGATGCCTCTGGTGTTGCAGGCGTCCATAGGCTACGGTGATCACTTACCATCAGGTGGGCCGTATGCCTGTTTGCCACCTTAGTTGCATAAAAAACAATAGTGCAGTTTCGATACAAGATCACGTTGGATAATTTTTTATAATCACAATGTCAAGAGTAATAAAGTTGAATGCCTTTCCAAACTCTTGTGTTATTTATTACAATCATATGTTTTCTTACGTTCAATATTTAAAAAAAGCTGAATAGGTAATTAATTTATGCTTCTATCATAAAATAAAAAATTACTGAATGGTATAAAATTATATTAAATATAGCTACTTAGCGATACAACTTTAGCATCTATCACCTAATTTATAACATGGATATCGAGAAAGGAAGAATTTCAATATATAAGTATCATAAGATGGCTACAATTTCAGTACTTTTTTTTATTTCAGTCATGGAAAGCTTACAGCTAATTTAACATAACAGTGATTATTTTAGTATCCAGACAGCCAATTAAAACTTTTCTCTTCTAGGTGACATACTAAAAGAATGATAGTATAATAGTTGAGCATAGCAAGGCATGGAATTCTCTGCCAAGGCACGTGTTTTCTTCTTCCTTCAATTCTAGGTCCTTTAAGCGGGGCGTGAAACACCACCTTCTCAATCCGTTAAAGTAGGGACCTCAACATCATCTCAGCTACTATGAGGATAGTATGGAGACCACTGCTCTTGTACTAAATGACTGCTTACCATCAGGCGAAGTGTGGTCATTTAGACGAGAAAAATAAAAAAAGTCTGTAGTCATGCGTGCAGTAAATTACCTACTACAAATGCTTAATATATTACAGACGATGCTCACTTCACTTATAACAAACTATCGCTTCCAAAGAAAGCAAGCCGTAAGAAAGAAGGTAAGTTGTATTAGTTTATATGCTAGCTTAGTGGGAGACCCTTGCTCCTAGGTCGCAGAGTTCGATCCCAAGACACGCACCTCTGACTTTACGAAGTTATGTGCGCATTTATTAGTGCTTTAACGGTGAAGGAAAACATTGTGAGGAACCTGCATGTCTAAATGTTCTCCGTAACGTTCTCAAAGACATGTGAAGTCTGTCAACCCGCACTGGTCCAGTGTGATGGACTATGGCCTAACCCTCCTCACACTGAGAAGAGGCTCTTGGCCAGCAGTGGGACAGTTTATAAGTGGCTGATATTATTGCAGCTGCGCCGTACTGCCGCTAACTACAAGCACGTTAAGCGTTACATATCTCTTAACGTCTTTTAGTTAGTGGACGGCAGCGTAGCACTCAATACCGCGTTTGCTACAATTCACGCTCTTCAACTAAGATCTTGACTTCTGACTGTATAGCAGGCCACAAACGACACCTGACCTCGGAACAACTATTTATAAATCACACCAAATTTTTCGCCCATGTGAGAGGCGACTACTGAAACTATAGCAGTTTCAGTAGTCATCCGTACAATAAACTAATAAAACTTAATATATTTCAGCGAACAAGGTAGAAAAATGGTTTCCCCACGCTTCTCCAAATGCAGATCACCCGTACATTGGTAAGTGGGATTAATTTTTGTGCAAGTAAGGAGATTGATAACGATACGTGCCGTCTAATAGCAAGCAGCTTTTAACACTAGTGCGATCGTACCTAGTGCGATTTTTTTTTACATTAACACGGTCGACCCAAACATATTTTATTTAAATAAACAAAGCAGTAAAATCTTTTATAAAGTTGTTTATTTTTAATTAATATGTCATTTAAATATGTTGCAATTTCTTTTTTTTTTGCTCTTGTATTGTCTGCCTTTATTTGTGTCTAAGTGTTGGCTCTATATGGGTTCGGAAAAACTATTTTTCTTGCCATCCTAACTTTTTTTCATGATATACTTACTCTCTAATAAGTTGATTTTCCAATAAACTACCTGATGATGAATAATCACGTCTCAATTTTTTTCTTATTTCTTATTTCTTATTCCATTTGAGTCTGTTATTCAACAGCCAAATAAAAATATATGTATAGATATGTGTAGTATTTTTAAATTTGCCTTTTTTCATTGCAGGTTTACACAAAACAATATCTTGGTAATTATTAATTTATATTAAAATTAGTTTTATCGAGCATTGGTTTGTTTTTTAAACGGACACAAGGAACACCCAGACTCGGAACAACTGTGGATCATACAAATGATTTATTCCCGTGTGTGGTTCGAACCTTGGTGAGGCCACCACTTAAAGATCCTGCCGTCCTGGGTTACTTTCAATGCTTGTCATAAACATACCTGATCAGCTTCCATATGATGAGACTACGGCAGAAGAAAAGCTACTGATTAACTTTCGACGAACACAATGGCGTCCGACGATATTTTATCAGTAGGTATAGTATATGCCTAGTCAAGTTTGTCAATTCATGGTGAAACCAGCATTATAGTGTATTTATTATAGCTTGGGTCTTGTAACAGCTCTCAGAGTAACATGCCGAGGGCTGAGACAATGTTGATCATATTCGATTATAAAATTATCGAATAATGTTATTTAGCTCGTTGATGTTTAAATAATTATTGTATCTAATTTTCTGCACTTAATTATTTATAGGTACACACGGCTACACATCAAGTTAGACACCCTATAATGTAGGTACACACGGCTACAAATCAAGTTAGACACCCTATAATAGAGAATTGTCGGAAGGGGACTGTGCTTCGTGGTGTCGATTAATCACGGTGCACTAGCGCGTGCGGCAATGTTGTGCATACACACACTGACGCACGTTTTTTTGCTGTTTTTTATTTTCGCCGGCCGTCAGTCAAATGTCCCTCGTCAGTATATTTATTATGGCGCCACAATTATCTCCACAACAGCGCCAGCATAAGTGCTTTAAAATGAATATATTTATTTTTATAGCAGAGACAGATGCATTATTACAAAATTACAAGTTTACCTTATTTATCTTGTTACTTACTTATTTAAGTTACCTAATTATTTACTTTGAGCAGTTTGACACTAAAGATCAGAAAATTAAATAGTAGGTAAATCGAAACGTATATAAAGACTACAGGGTTTTTTGATTTCATGAATATCTTAAAATTGCTTATTGTTATATTTGCCAGTGTATATTAATCGCTTACTTAATGCTTCAAAATTTTTATTAATTTCATGAGTAAATTGAAACGAATACAACTTTTTTTAATTTTTAATTTTGTTAATTTTTGTTTAAAACGCTGTTATTACATGATTTTAAAACTTTAAACTACTATTGTTAAACACATTTACTAGTTACTGTTTATTTTTATTTAAGCTATTTAAATTATAAAGAGACTCCGCTTATCCCCGTGAACATGGCTGCTGAAAAGTAACCAAAACGCGCGTCAAGGAAAGTGTAAAATTAAATCTAAACATAAATGGTTTTTATAATGTAAATAGTTTAAATAGTAGTAGTAGTAAATTATGTAATAACAGTGTTATAAATAACAGTGTTATAAATAACAGTGCTATAAACAAAAATAGAACAACGCGATAAAATCCGGATTAAGTTGTTTTAATTTCAATGTACCTATAACATTCGTGTAAACGTAAGACAATATTATTCATGAGTAAATGTAAAACTTATTATTTTTACTCTTATTATTTTATAACATTTGCACCAGTAATAATAATAATTGATAACAGGGAATGGACGTATTAACGCTCAGACGCTAGCAGAAATCGAAAACCAAACTTGTAAAATATAATTTTCGCGTCGAGCTAAACTTGCTCAGAAAATAATATACATACGTAGGATATGATACATGTATAGTAAGGATAGAGCGCCGCGTCAAATTACAAAAATATAACGCACTCTCGCACGATTCGCAGCGTTCAACTTCTAATAGTTCAAAATGCAAGCAGTCTAGGTTGATGTCACGCATTATATATAAATCGTATCAAAAACTTGTTATTCCAATATAATAATCAGATATAGAAGTCGATTTTAAAATTAGAAATCTCCTTTTGACTGTCAAGTTAAGATATTTTTTTTTTATTTTTTTTATTTCTCTCTCACACAGAATGATTACAAAATCAGGTCTTAAAGTAGGTTTTACATGATCGAATAAGTGTAACTACGTAGATTGTTATTCATAAAATTTAAATAACATTTAAAAATGTGAGATCTGTTTGAGAGACTGGTATCCGTGCTAGGCGGGAAACCTGTATGACAGATGACCAGCCTCTCCTACCTCTAAACATGAAGTTGTTAGTGTAGTTTGTATTTCAATAATTATGTTGTGATATTATTTTAATTTGTGAGATGAGGAAGTTTATCAGTATTCGTGGTGTGTGTGTGTGTGAGTGTGTGTGTGTAAGTGTGTGTGGAGTGTGTGTGTGTAAGTGTGTGTGTGTGTGTGTGTAAGTGTGTGTGTGTGTGTGAGTGTGTGTGTGAGTGTTTGTGTGTGTGTGTGAGTGTGAGTGTGAGTGTGAGTGTGAGTGTGAGTGTGTGTGTGTGTGTGTGTGTGTGTGTGAGTGTGAGTGTGAGTGTGAGTGTGAGTGTGAGTGTGAGTGTGAGTGTGAGTGTGAGTGTGAGTGTGAGTGTGAGTGTGAGTGTGAGTGTGAGTGTGAGTGTGAGTGTGAGTGTGAGTGTGAGTGTGAGTGTGAGTGTGAGTGTGAGTGTGAGTGTGAGTGTGAGTGTGTGAGTGTGTGTGTGTGTGTGTGTGTGTGGATGTGTGTGTGTGTGAGGGTAGTGTGTGTGCAAGTATGAGTTTGAGGGTGTATGTATGACGCAAGGAACGTTCTGGCACTTTTCGTACACTGCTACCAATAAAGTATGATATTGTTCTGCTAAAGTTTTGCAGTCATAAAATACGGCACTTGATAACGTGATTTGAACGACATCTGACACAGGACCCAAGCTATATTTATCGCAGTATAGTGACGTAATAAAACCCCTTAATATTGGTATTTCAGTATGAGTGAAAATATGAATCACGGCATGACATGCACCGCGGGAACGCAACACTCTGGTCGCCATTTAGTAAAGAAATGTAAGCTCAGCTTTAGTCAAACATTACCGTAATAGAATTTCATTTAGTTAAGAACAATTTTACATTTTATATAATTACTAGCTGTTGCGCGCGACTTCGTCCGCGTGGACTTTAATTTATTACCCAATACCTACTTTTAATTTGTTATCTAATTTTAATATATAAAACTACAACTAAAGAAATTAATAAGTCTAACTACACCTATATTGGTGTAGTTAGCTATATACATATATATAGCTAATACTTAAAAACTACCTACTATATCTAAAGAATTATATCTTTTGAATGAAATGTCCGATTTTAATAATTTAAAAAGTATTTTACTGGTATTGAAACGGTCTTTAATAAAATATTACATTTAATGGGATAAGGATTAATAAAGAGTTATGAATAATATGGTTTGATTATTGTCGTCACTTTTATCAACACTTAAAATGTAAAAAAGTAGTTATAGTTGCATAACTACAGTAGTTGGACATATGGAAACACGGATTTTTTTCTAGATATTGATACGTTCTATAATACTGTAGAACATTTTTTTGTTCTATCATCAATAGTTTCCGCAGCGCACGTGATGACAGATTATTTATGACTATTTTTTCAGACCTTAGGTTATACTATTGCATTTTTATTAAGGAACCCAATTTTTTTTGAAAATGTTTTATAGCCTATGTCACTCAGTGAAGATGCAGCTTTCTATTGGTGAAAGAATTTTTGAAATCGGTCTAATAGTTTTTGTGTGAAAAACACAAATGTGACCTCTTTATAATATTAGTTTAGATATACTAGAAATTAGACATTTAGACATTAAATTCTAACTTAGTAATATTACAATATAAACAGAAGATATGATCTTGTTAAAATTATTGTTGTATGTGGGTACTACAATTTGTTTACTTACTGGAATGACAATTATCATTGCGATCGGCGACTATGTAAAATGGTTTGCTTTTTTGTAAATTAAGCATACAGCCATACACAGCACAGTCACGTTAATGTTACCTAACAGTATTCTATCTTTATACAAATGATCGGAAAGCGAGTCATACCTACGCGCCTCGAGGTCGGTATACACTTGGTCCGCAGCCAGTCGCGAATGCGCCGCAGTGATGAACGTACTGTGTGATGGTTTTGTAAGCAGTAAGCGTGCGATTTGTTAATATTTGATTGAATGAAGTACAATTACTTACATAATAATTATGGCAAAGTGAAATTGTAAACAAAAGTATATTTAATTAAACTTTTTATCTGAATGCGGACGTTTTTGTACTATTAAATTTAACAATATAGCTTTTCGAATGTCTCAGTCGAGTCGCAAATATTGTTCAGTCTCAAATATATAAGACTAGTAGTTTTCCCACGGTATCACCCGCGTAAGTCCCGTTCCCGTATGAATATCGGGTTTCACGCCTTGCACCCCCTTCAGGGTGGAATTTCCAAAAATCCTCTTTTAGTGCTCCCCTACACTCTCCAATAATAATAATAATAATAATAATAATAATTGTTTATTTCTCTCAAAAAGGTACAATGGTATTCTTATATTTATAGATACAGCAGAAAAACAGAACCTTGTTGAGAGCTGGAGTCTGAGCTAGGTTCGAAACCTGTGTGACAGATCTCCAGTCCTCGCCACTGAACACTACAAAAGTTAGCTTAGTAGCTACATCTATCAAACAGTGTCACAAAAACAATAATAAGAGAGACAATTTAATCAAAAAACCGTGTGTGTATTGACCAATGAACATACATGCTAAATTTCAGCTTCTTGCGTTCAATAGTTTCGGCTGTGCGTTGTCTGTCAGTCACTCAGTAACGGAAGAGTTTTATATATATAGATTGTTTTTATTAATTCTTCTAATCAAAAAAGCAACATTATTTTTATTGAACACTTCCTTTTTCATTCACAACAAATTTATATTTCAAATAAAATATATAATATTTACAATCACTAAACTAGAAAGAAACTCAAGTAGGTAGATACAATTAAAACACTGTAGGTGGGCAGCCCTCTCGAGTGTTTGAGTACTACGTGGCTGTAGGTAATTATTTCAAGGACAGAGCCGAGTTACAATACTGTTAGATAACATTACCGTAGCACAGCCACGCCCTAGGCGACCGGGACGCGTATATAGAAAAGGTACTTCAGTACGTTTCCGCCGAACTGAATTAGTATTTTATAACGATAAACACGCATAAATGCAGCTCGAATACGTCTCAGACGGTGATGTACTGCAGTAATATTTGAGACTGAAAAATATTTGCGTCTGGACTGAGACATACGAATAGCTTTATTGTAAAATTTAATAGTATAAAAAGTTCCGCATTCGGATAAAAACTTTAATTAAAAATACTTTTGTTTACAATTGCACTTTGCCATAATTATTATAATAAAAATAAAACATTTATTTCATAAAAGGAGTTGTAGTACAATACATTAAGTAACATAAATAACAAACACTTAAATAATAACTACACTTAGCTTAATTATTATGTAAGTACTTGTACTTATTTCAATCAAACATTGACAAATCGCACGCTTACTGCTTACAAAACCATCACACAATACGTTCATCACTGCGGCGCATTCGCGACTGGCTGCGAACCAAGTGTATACCGACCTCGAGGCGCGTAGGTATGACTCGCGTTCCGACCGTTTGTATGAAGATAGGATACTGTTAGATAACATTACCGTGCCTCGGCACTCGCACGGTTTAACGCGTCTAATCTTAACTTTGCGCATTTTTTTGATCTTACGTATGAACTATCAAGACTCCCTTCTACTTCCTTGTAAGAAATACAACCACCCACCTCCTCCACTAAATCGTCTTACGTAATAAATGAATGGCACCTTTATAGCAGCAACAGCAGACGTTGATTTCATGATAATTAAAAAATACAATAGTAATTTTATTTTTTAATACTTAAAATAATTTTACAAATTAGTTAAATGTACAGCTACTTGTTTTACTGAGTGTGCTAAAAACACATATCCACGACAAATACAGTACAACACTACACCTGCCTGATTTTATTAGTATTCATTCTAACGTTAATTATTTGTTTTGAATATTTTCAGGTCAACTGCATAGAGATACAGCGAAAATAACATGTTCATGCGCCACACAGTACAGTCTAAAGAAGATTTTAAGTGGTAGATTTAGCCGACTTGCCTCCTTCGGTCGGTCTAAGCGACGATTGTCAAAGACTTATTCGCCAGTCTGCATCGGCACTCCGTCACCGCTTGATGGTATTCCATTCATGCGGTCAAATACTTCTTTGCTTGCGCTATCATCAGGTTTGGTAGAAGGAGAACCTTCTAGCAAACATCCAAAGGCATATCTTAACTCATCGCCTACTTTACCTAAACATGTGCAGTATGATAATAACCCTACAAACCTCAAAGACACCTCAGTCCAAGCGAAGTTGCCACCAGTCTCAAAACAGAAAAAGAGCCTTACGCCTCGCACTTATCGTGTCAAGGATATATCAGTTCTTGCTACGGTTTCAAATGCAAATGATTTACCGTGCGATCCTAAATCAACAACTTGTGTGAACGATTCCCCGAATTACAGCAAATGGTCACCTGTATTGAGTAAGCATTCAATAGCCACGGAGATATCTACATGCCGTAAAAAAGATACATCGGTTCTTGCTAAGTTACGCTCGAGGTCAGGATCACCTCGCGTCAAGACTTTGTCAACAATCACTACGCTGTCACCACTACAGTTCACCAGGATAACGGATAAGATGTGCTCGCCGACGCGCATCAACCGGTCCAATTTAAATATGTTGAAAAAATTTAAGGATTGTGAATATAAAGGTATGTTTTCTTTAGATAATATTGTAAATATTATACAATATCAAAATCAAAATATCTTTATTTAGGACACAAAATAGCACTTATGAACGTCAAGGTTACACTTATTAAAGTATACCTACTATGAATTTACATTTCCTTGTTGCCACGTTCAGCAAAGCAAGGACGTAGAACCAATGAGAAGAACAGGAAATACCACTTTTTTGTAAAAATATTGGAACCCACATATTCATAATAGAAAACCATTCCCTGTGTCTGTTTCGTCAGATGGTAAAAAACACGTTTTTTGCGCTGCTTGCAATATTATTTGTCAATTTTCTTCTAAATTAGGCACTTAAAGAAAGAACTGCAGTCAGTACCAAAATTTCCTATTGCAAGCAATTGAAAAACGTTAGGAAATTGGTTTCCTCTTTCCTGTAATTACTTTGATTGCAAAATAAATTGATTATATGAAAATCTTAAGACTGCGCCGAGCGAAATGTGCCAAAACAGGCGTTCACAGTTAAGTAAATAAAATCAACACTTTTTGTTTAACACAAATATAAAATATACATTTACCATTACAATGAATGTGTTTACAATTAGTCTGTGTTAAAAACTTAAAATAGTTAATATTTTCGCGTACAAAATTACCTAAATTTGATGCAAAAATGCAAAAACGTAAGCTCGTGTTACGTGATTTTTAGATTATAACAGTAGAAATCTATCTTATTTTTCAGCTTAAACGAAACATAAATAGTTACATTATAATTTGTTCGTCCCAAATATTTAAGTTATTGGTTGACAATAAAGATACATATTTATCAAAAAAGCACTTCAAATCCTCCATACAATTTTACTATGGCGGCCGCGCGCCGATTTGAATATACGCCGCACGAGCTCTGTCATTATCTGTCTTACGCACGGCGCAGTCTTAAGGTTTTGACACAGTTTGCTGATATTATTTAACTTTATGAATGAATGGAAAAGGTTTTTTCAATTTATTCATTAAGTCTATTAACAATAATCTCATTGCCAACATTTTGAATTTATATGCGGGTATATAGCCTTATACTATAACGAGGATAATCATCTGACTAAACCTATCATTAAAATGTTTATACGAAACTCCACCATGAACGAAATATTAAGACTACCATACCTTCTATCAAGCTGTCACTAAGATCAGCTTTGAAAGAAAGATAAAAATCCATCGAAAAGGAGCATAGCTGCTCGGTCAATTCCATGGTAGAGTATTAGATGATCAAAACTTTACGTTACGTTACGAATAGAACTAACAATCTACCCAGAACTATGACATTTACATTTCATGGCAGGCCAGGCAGTCAATCGCATAAATTTTCAATATTAACTCGGCACGACTATTTAGTTTTACAAGTGCACGTAAAGAAACCTATTTCTTCACATTGTTTCGTCATTAGCATATTACCATCGCTATGCTCAAATAAATACATATTTTACCTACCTATAGCAGCGACAGCCTAGTCGGAAACCGTTGGATTGCCACGCTGAGGTCTCGAGTCCGATCCCAAGGCACGCGTCTCTGACTTTTCGAAGTTATGAGGTACTAAATAGTAAATCAGCGTTCGCTTTAACGGTAACGGAAAACATCGTAAAGAAACCTGCATCTCTGAGAGTTCTCCATAAAGTTCTCGAAGATATGTAAAGTCTGTCAACCCGCACTGGGCCAGCGTGGTAGACCTTGGCCTAACCCTTCTCACACGGAGAAAAAGCCTGTACCCAACAGTAGGACAGTTTAATACAGGGTTAATATTATTATACCTAAACTTATTATCAATTTCTTACAGCAGCAGAAGAAGCAAATAAACAAAAACACAAAACTGATAAGCATTCGATACAAAAAGGAACACATTGTAGTTACCGTTGGAAAAGAAATAAAGACGTGCGTGGCTTAGGTTAGTTAAGCTTTATTTCTACTAATTTACAAGTTTTAATTATACCCTGTTTTATTGAATTGAAGTAGGCGTTACTTGGAGGAAGTCCATTGTAATCAAATTATTGGGAAGAGAAGAACCTGCCACGCACCCTCGAGTTGCCCACCCCAACTATTGCAATAGTTTTCTATTTAACCCTTTTGGGTTGACAGTATCGAACTCCTCTGAATAGGAACAGCCAGGTCGTGGGACCCGTGCGTACTCCAACTTGCAGTATTGCGCGAGCACAAAATATGCATCGACGCGTGTTTCACCTCAGCGCGAGGCATCTTCAGGACCGTTTGGCAACGAATGAATGAATTTTTAGAAAGTGGTATTTTAGTAAATGTTAGTAACAGCTGCTTCTTTCCACTAGATCATCGCAACAACAATAGCTTTCAGCGAGAGAATTAGCGTACGTGGCGAGAGAATTCTAGCGTAGTACAATATCCCAAGCATCAAATCGTTTTTTAAGAAGGTATGTCTATGTTTGCTGAAGTGTCTGTAGGAAATCGTCACCATGTTAGTCCGTCTCCAAAACCAGAGCTCGAAACCTCTACAACTACAGCAAGGAGTAAGACAGGGGGACGTCATATCTTCGAAACCGTTCACGACCGCGCTGGAAGATGTTTTCAAGCTCTTGGACTGGAAAGGACTTGGCATCAATATCAATGGCGACTATATCACTCACCTTTGATTCGCTGACGATATCGTGTTCATGGCTGAGACCATGGAAGACCTCAGCATAATGCTCGATGACCTCTGTAGAATCTCCCGACAAGTAGGTCTTAAAATGAACATGGACAAGACGAAAATTAAATCCAACGTCCATGTTGTACCTACTTCTATTAAGGTTGGGAACTCTAGTCACGAAGTTGTCGACAAGTATGCATACCTGGGACAAATGATCCAGTTAGGTAGGTCCAACTTCGAGAAAGAGGTCAATCGTCGAATCCAACTCGGCTGAGCATCATTCGGGAAGCTGCGACATATCTTCGCGTCCAATATACCGCAGTGTCTTGAGACAAAAGTCTTTGACTAGTGTGTGTTGCCAGTGTTGCCATACGGATCCGAGACGTGGTCGCTCACTATAGGTCTTATCAGAAGGCTCAAAGTCACTCAGAGGGTGATGGAGAGAGCTATGCGCGGGGTTTCCCTGCAAGATTGAATAAAAAATGAGTATATCCGCAGGAAAACTAAAGTTGCCGGCATAGCTCTCCAGATAGCCGCGCTGAAGTGGCAGTGGGCGGAGCACATAGCGCGCATAACCAATGGCCGTTGGGGCAGAAAGGTTCTGGAGTGGCGGCCACACACTGGAAGAGACAGCAGGGGTAGGCCCCCACAAGGTGGACCGACGATCCGGCAAGTGCCGCGGGAAGCGGTTGGATACGGGTGGTCTGTGTGGAAAATCTTAGGGTAGGCCTATGTCCAGAAGTGGTCGTTTTCCGACTGAGATGATGATGCGTATATCTGATTTTGTAAATTATTTTTCGAACAAGAGGCAATTTCAATAAAAAAAGATCATTGTGTAAATTATTATTGTTTGGTCTAACACTATACAGACGTATAGTTATCAAGACAGCGAGAAAATATATTTTTAACTGTTTTGCTTCGTTTTCCAGACACCAAATACGCAAGGCAGCGAAAATTATCTCTAGAGAGCAGCTTGTATGATGCGGGTAAGGAAAATCATAGTAATAACAGCAGACGGAGACGACAGAGGTTGTAGTCAAATCAAATATTTTAGACTGGAATGAACTACGCTGGCCTAGTGTTCGTTGACAGGTTTAGCAATCGAACATGGTTTGCGTGCAACCAAAAAAGTATCATAAGTACATTAAAGAACTCAATTTCTAATTGACAATATTGCTCTTTTATTTCTATACTTGATTATGCCCGCGACTCCGGTCGCATAAATTTAGGTTAGGTTAAGTTATGTAAAAGTTTCTTTTTCCTCGTTGAAGGATACCCTATGTCCTTTTCTGTTGCTCTGACAACGTGTATGCGAAATTTTATAATGCGTGATAGGGTAACAAACAAGCAAACAAACACACATTTCGCATTTATAGTATACTAGATTTTGCCCGCGGCTTCGCTCGCGTTAATGTTAATTTATATAGCCTTTATGTTATTTTAATGTATAAACAATAATACTGTAAAGTTTCATCAAAATCCGTTCAGTAGTTTTAGCATAAAAGAGTAACAAACATCCATCCATCTATCCATCCATCCATCTATCCATCTATCCATCCATCCATCTATCCATCTATCCATCCATCCATCTATCCATCCATCCATCTATCCATCTATCCATCCATCAATCCTTACAAACTTTCACATTTATGATATTAGTAGGAAGTTAGGATAAAGATAAAGATTTTAGTAAACTATTAAGTCCTTTATGCCGATATCAGCAGTATATCGTAGTCTGGTTTATCTCCTAATATAGCTGGAGATTAAATCAGCACAATCTTACAAACATTCCTTATTTCAGATAATACAACCATTGTCAACGACGTTCAGACACCGACCTCGGGCTCGACCTCAGCGTCTTCCGAAAGCAATTATTCTTTAAGTGATGATGACTCGAGAACCGACACCACTTTTTGCAGCCTAGTGACAGTGAACTACACCGAAAGATCACGTCGTGGCAAGTATAAAGCCAGGGTTGTCACGAAGGCTAACCAATCAACATCGACGGAGAAAGCCCGTTTATGTGATACCGGTACCGTCACTTATGATTGGTGGAGCCCAATGCTCGACAAAAGAGAACCGATATACCTCGAAAAGTATAGAGGACATAATTTTATAACCAAACAGAGAAGGGAAATTGTTGACTTTAATGAAAATAAAAAGATTCATAATAGATCGTTAACTACAGATGCGAAGATTGTCAAGTTTAAAAGTAGGGCTCAGATTATACCGGCTGGTAAGTACAAAAAGTGTTTGGGTTATAAACTTAACTAATATACTTGGGTAGAATTTTAAATCATTAGGAAATTTGTCATTTTTCTTCTTAACATAACTCTTTTTACTAGTCTCTGTCTCCTTCTCTTAACTTTTTGTCCAAAATTATAAAAAGATCTCCAAGCAGCGCAGCGATAGTGAATGCAACGGCAACCAACAAAAAGATTAGTTTAGATTTAACTGTCAAGAAATTCTTAAATACAGCCCAAGTGTGTGTCGCAGTCTCCGTTAAAATTGGCCACCATAACGAAAATTTAGTCTGGCAGATCTTACCGTTGTTTTGACAATTTGGTAGCTTCAGCTCCAAGTTAATTCTAAGCCAGCTTTATATTTCTGTTGAGTAGACCCGCAGTTATGGTACATGGTGTGAGTCCTGTAAAGGACATTTAGGGGAAAATATAGTTTATGCAAAGAAGTCGCGGACATAGGTATCACCTAGTATAGTCATATAAGTTTCATAATTTGGTGTCTCATAGCACTTAAACTTACTTCTCTGAACGTATTTAGCAGGTCTGTTTCGATTCAAAAACGACGTTATGTCACCGTCCCGGTATCTATTGGAGGTAAGTACAAGATCTTCTACATAATTTATTTAGTTTAACCAGGTAACTCGCAGACACGATGAATTTAAATATGTCTATCATGTCAACTGTCAAGTTGACAGGTTAATAATTAAGGAACTGTTGCTTCTGATGCCACAGCTAAACGCAACTCACTTCACTGAATCATCATCTAAAAAAGATTTAAAGAAGTGTTTGCGTAATGGAGCGGCTCATACAGAGTATTATTTATGATGCGATATTATAATATTTTCTTAATTCTAATGATAAAATCTACAAAAAATCAGACAAAGATTATATCCAGTAGTTTTGCCACAAGACATTATACATATAAGATTTATACAATAAAATATGTGACCTATTATGCATGAGCGGTTACAACTTGCTGGTCTGAAAATGCATTACAAAGTTTTCTGACAAAAAAATTCTAGCACCAGCACAGACTGAAATAACGTCCGATAGGCGACAATAGACGCTCTCTATTACCAGGGAGCTGAAACTACAACTGCCGAATGCCGAAATATGGGTCTAATACACCTCTACATGCTTCTTCGAGAATAAAGGTGTCAGACTCTGTTTATAACTTAATATCTCTACAGGTTTTACTAAACATTTTCTTGATAAATTCCAGTCACAGAAGTATTATAACGAGCTGTTCGCGTACAATATGCGTTCTCCAAGAATTATAGACTGCGCTCATTTTAACGAGAAACCTCGAACATCTATTGGAAGTCGAAGAAGTAAGTATCAATATAGGTTTCTAGCGACCCGCCCCGGCTTCGTCCGGGTAGTACAAAATCTTGAAAATTATACACATAAACCTTTCTCATGAATCACTCTGTCTATTGGTGACAACCGCATGAAAATACGTTCAGTAGTTTTTAAGTTTATTGCGTACAGACGCGGCGGAGGACTTTGTTTTTAATATGTAGTGATAGTGATGACCAACACGACTGATTATGGTAATTGATTGTTTGCCGCGACGCATGATTTTTACGGTGATCTCTTTTTTGCCGACATGATGAAAACTACTTTTATAAACAACAAAAATGGCAAACGTGCGTTTAGCCAAATGGCAAGCGGCAACTCTACGTGTATACACCAATATCTTCTAACAGGGCTTTTGTCGGAAGATGCATATATGTATATCATTACTGAATTTTCATCGCGGCTTCACTCATATAAATCTAAATTTTGTCAATTGCTATTCCTCGGCAAAAATACTTTTTTTCTGGATGAAAAGTATGTCCTTTTCGTTACCCCTGACAATGGGTATGCGAAATTTCATGATTATCGATTTAGTAGTAAAGGCGTGGAAACGTAACAAACTAATAAATAAACAAACAAACTCACATTCGCATTTATAATAGTAGATAGGATTTCGCATCGAAGTAAAAAACTTAGATGTTTGGTCCAAGATCAATAAATAATTTGTCCACATTTATTAGCACTCTATCGTTAATTACGGAATATTGTTCCTGTCTGTCACATTTGGGTTTCGAACTTTCGAAGCTCTGCCAACGGTGACTGGTGACAAACTAACTAGTCCGCCATCGGAAAACATATGTAGATACACGTCTGCCTACAGCTTTCAGTTAGTTAGTTGGACATGTGTTATCCGCACAATTGGGCCATTGTGCGTAAATGACCAACGTGGAAAGTTGTTCGGTTACTCATACCATCTCAGCTCTGTCCAGAAAGACAGTAGGTGACCGGTGTTGCGCAGTACTTCCTTCATCGTTTTTGGACTGTTTAGTAGTTTCGCCCGTTGGCTGCGCATGCTTTTACAATGTAGGAGCTCGTAAGCCGGTGTCTCTTCGGTCTCCATGCAGCCTCTACATAAGGGGCTGTCAGTGATGCCGATGTGTATTGCCTACTGCTTTGGTGATATACGAATTAATAAACACAACAACTGACTCACTTAATGAAACATAATTGACCCAATATCATTTTCAGCTCATCGTCGAGCGAAGAGGCTGCACGAATGCTACTCACCAAGAAGACAGGTACTCATCACCACATTCTTAAAAAAAGATCGTCATGCTTCCATCGGCATGACAATTCAGAAGATTTCGAGTGTAATATTTTGTTGTTATGATGTGTGGCCTATAAAGACAATGGTTTTGTTGTGATATAAATTTTACTCTCATATTTTAAGTGACATTCATGTCCACAAATAAAACATAATTTCTAACGAGCTTAGAAAGGCACAGGACATTACATTTTGTTTAAAAAAAAATCTGTTGTAACGTAATAACGCACAAGCGGTATCTATATAGGTGAGCTGTCAAGCTGTCAACAACCGCAACTGTAGTTTATCTTAAGCTAACAGCAGTGAGGGCGAAGAAGCCATAGGATTTTTCGCTCTTGGTTTTGAACACGCCCATTTTTTACGTATGTTTCTTATGGCGCAAGGCTCGTATCTTGTCCTCGAAATATGGATCCACGTTTACTCTCCTAAGAAACGCAATACGAGGTTGTTTAGCTATCAGACTTGCTACTTCTGCTTACGCTAAATCTTGTCGTGCCATACTTGATTTTAAATTTGGGATGAAACGCAGTAACATTTACCTAGATTCTAGACGTATCTTTGTAGAATCTTTAAAAATAGATTATATACTTGCTCAGACTATTGGCATATTTAAAACAGTTTAATATATTTAAGTGCTCATAATAATTATTTGGTTTCTTGTAATACAGTACAGTCCCAGAAAACGTAATACGGACTCAACAAGAACGTCCGATTCTCCACGAAAACGACCATATCTTTGCCGGAGAGATGACCACAGGTAAATAATTAGCGGCCATCCTAGGAGACTACTTTGAGTATCATTTCCTATTGGATCGTTAGGCGGCATAATAGACATATTTTGGTAAGCTGTAACCGTTGCTTGGAGGCTCCTGGTATGAAGGCACCCTGAGGTTCCTGCGCCGCAAACATAAAGATCATCGATCTGCTTACATCATCATTGATGATTCGTTCTTCCTTCAATCCTGGGTCCTTTATGCGAGGCGTGTAAAAGCACCTCTGTATACCGTTTAAGTAGAGACCTCAACACTACTTCAAGTGAGGACGTGGTGTGGATGGCTCGAAGGTTACACGACTTCTTGCCCTCAGATGGAGTGTAGCAATTTCAAAAGGCATAAAAAAAATAATGCATATTCATTTTGTTTTTCAGACGTGCAAAGATTTACTACGCAGTAACTTAAAATACATTGAAATGGACTCGACCCTGGCTTTTCGGATATACAAAATTATATGTCAAAGGTTGTTTGAAAGATATATAGAATATATTTGTTTTGAAGTGTCTAAATCGTATTCGAATAAAATATGTTCTGTTATATCGTTGTTTTCTTCTATTTTATCTTTGCTATACCATACGAACTGTTTATAATGCTAGTATATACCATAATGATAATCATAATCATTATTTGTCAAACGTAGGTATTTACATATAAAGATCTTGGATACAAAATATTTTTTTCTTAATTGGAAAAATCTTTCTTTTATTTGACTTCCTTGCTAAAGCTACAGGTCTCAAATGAAACAAAAATTATTCCGATTATTCACACAAACACGTCTTGACGATGCCATATCAAATTACATATATTAAGAAAATTTAATATTGTTCTAGTTATCAGCAAATTAACACTGCAACACAACGAATTTTTTGTGGAAGCTACAACTCGCAAACAATAGCTCTTACAAACAAAATGAAGGTATATGTAGAATCAGCGATGCCGAATTAGTAAACATCATGTGATAATAGTCATTCATCAGATAAAAGTTACAATTTTGTTGTGCAGTGTTATAGATTGCAAGACTGCGCGTATCTGCTTGGATGGAAATCTGTAGATACCCCACAGATTTCTATCCAGGCAGATTTGCGTGAAGAGTTTTGCGAGTGCACAACGCGCTTGGTGCAAATCTGCTTGGTAATTGAAATAAATAAATAATTAGGCCTTTAACAGCGTAAAATGGGGATTGGGAATTCATATTTTAATTTCATAACTCTATTAAATTAACACAGGATCATGCCATTATTGTAGCAAAAAATATTAGTCACAAATTCTGACAAAAAGGACACAGTGTGCAACATTAATAGCTCGAGAATCATTACTACATACCCACAAGTTAAAACAAGAGTAACTCTTTGATCATCCTAGCTAATAAAACGCCTTGAAAATACGATCACAAGACGTGTGGATTCACTTATGGTTTGACCAGAGAAACAATTTTAAGATATCAAGAAGTCTAAGTCAAAAAAATTATATCCATAAAAATGTGTAATCACTTCCTGGGCACATCAACATAGAAAAACCCTATCCGAAGAGAATATCCAGCTCTCTTACGAAAAAGAAGGCAAGAACCTTATGGCCGCTCTTTTTAAACACCTAATGTTTAAAATATACTGAACAATAATTTATTTATTTATTTTCTTATATGAGCTGTTTGTATTTGTATATGTCTGTATCAGTAACGTATTCTGCTAAATGCTGGAATACAAGTCATAATTGTAGCAAAAAATGCTGCTACTGGCAAGCATCTGCATCTCAAAATGTTCACATTACTGAAGAAGAAATCCACCAAAAAGAAAGAGCCAATCCGACTTTTGGTAAGCAGCTATTTAATTTCAAAAGCGCTTGTAAACGAGAGATCATTCGTGTAATTCCAACCCTTAAAGAAACGTCTGCGCTGTCAAAACAAGGATCACACTAACCTCTACAGAAGGCACTTCATCGAGTAATCCTGGAAGGACCATACTCACCGCAGAAACACAATACGTGATTATTTGGCTCTATCTTGTGTAAGACCTTTTACCCAAGATCACAGCCATATAGTATGGTATTTTCCTAGTCAGGCTGCCCCAGTTTGGGAAAAATCCCAGGATTAAGTGAAGATGGTCTAACACAAAAAGCACTGGAAAAGACAGACAAATATAAGATCATGATGAGCATGTCACACGTAAGTATGTCTAAATCTTCCAGTCCTAATTCAGAGTAAGCTTCTGTAAAAACTATGAAATTGGTGTTTATGTCCTTAAACTGTGAAATTGGTGTTTATGTCCTACATCTAATTTCGGGTTTTTGTTAATTGAAGACAAATCATAGTGGCCCAAATAAATACTAGCATACAAAATGATAAATTAGAAGTCGAATTGGCCATTAAAAAATATTGATGTAATAGAATGAATACCACTACCTACATTACCTTGCTTACTTATATACTGCAATCAGTGGCGTATCGTAGGTGTAAGCCGCCCGAGGCGGAATTTCTTTTTGCCGCCCTCTTATTTAGGTATTTTAATTTAAAAGACTATAATTTTCAGTAATTATAAAGAACTTTTCGGCTAGAACAGTCATCAATATTCTCTCTCAAAAGTCTTTTATACAGTTCAAATACTTACAAGACGTTATTATTATTTATTGTGAAATTTTGCCGCCCCTTAATAGTGCCGCCCACTACGCTACGCCACTGACTGCGATCTTCTCTATGTCGGAGATACTTCGACAGTCGTCTTACTTTAGATTGAACAATCATAGCCAGTTGCACTCACTGATCTGTAAACGATTAGCGAGGTTAAGCAACGTTGGGTGCGGTCAGTCTATAGATGGGTGACCGCTTAGTGGTATTTCATCTGAGCGTCTCCGTGCTTCGGAGGGCACGTAAAAAGTCAGTCCCGGTTGTTGCCAAATTGACAGCAGTCGTTAAGCCATGTCAGAGGCCTACGGGCGGCTTGAACAACTCTTAACAACAGGTTGGCCACTAACCACACGAAAAGAAAAAGAAGATTGAAAAAAACTTTGTTTGTCCAGTTTTCTAAAAAATTGTCTGAAAGGCTGAGAAATACCATTAATACAACTATACAAGAGATCGTATAATTGTATTAATAGTACCTATTTCTAAATTCCAGGCGAACGAAGTCGCGGGTAAAAGCTAATTATCAATAAAATACACTTTGCATAACAACGTATGCTGTTATATGCAATAGACAAATTCAATTAATGAGAACTGAATTATTATCTTCACAAACGATTTCAATTATCTAAACAATATTGGTTTATGTTGCGTTCGCTTGGAAATCCCACTACCCACTGCTAAGATAATTGGAACTGTATCTGTCATTGAAGGCTGCAGTGAATCAGTCGCTGGACATGAACTCTTTAGGAATAGGATGTCACGAGAAGTCAGGCAGTTTGCTTGTCATTCGGTGAGTTTAGGTGAGATTATATGTATTCATATACGAGGCGTGGCTGAAAAGCTGAGCCTAGAGTACTTCCAGTCATGCTAATTACCCCAACCATAGAGGTGGTGCTTTTAGAGAAAAGGAGGGGCAAAATCAGTGAAGAAATCTTGTTTTTGCAAGACAATGCGCCAGTTTACACGGCGCGCATTGCGAAGCAAGCACTGCGTGAAACTGGCTTTAATGAAATAAACCATCCACCCTACAGTCCAGACATGGCTCCCAGCGACTACTTTCTATTTAAAAATTTGAAGAACGACCTTCGTGGGCAAAGATTTGAGGACGAAGAATAATTGACGTACGAACGGAATAGCGAGTCATCGAAAGTATCTATAAAATAAACTATCCACTATAAATGTATAAATTTATTTGTAATTCTGTGCGTCTTGTTTTACCCTGAAATGTGTCCTTTTTTTAAATAAAATATTGTGAATAATTATTAAAAAATGTTTTAAGTAAATTTATCAAAATTGAGTTATTAAGAAATCTTGTTCTTTTTATTTTACAGTAGTGCACCGCCATCTATTATGATATAAATAAACTACTTTACAGTTGTTCCGTTAGATGGCATCTATTACCGGCTTATACCATTTTAGTTTTGAAATGCGTTTTCATTTTTGCAGCTCACTGTACATGTTGTGGGTTCGAATCTTACACGGGACAAAAACTTCGTGTGATCCAGAAATGGTTGTTCCGAGTCTGGGTGATCTGTGTCCATTTTTTGGATGTTGGTAAAGTCTCCTGCGACACAGGATTTACAACAAGAGTAGGAGTTGTCGTTTAAAAAAATAAGAGCGTTGAGCAGAAATGATTTTACCAGGTGGTACCTAAAACCATAACTGGTGAATTGGCTTAACAGGAGGCGGGTCTATTACTGCCTACTGGACACAATCTCAGACTCCGTACTTCTACTGAGAATTTGCCAGACAAACCCAATAACACTGTGAATCGAACTGGAGATCTCATAATCAACAGCTGTATTCACAGCCGCTACGCCACAGGAATTATGGCCGACTACATAAGACTGTTTTGCATGCCTCTGTAAATATATTGTTTGTTTTTATGATGCTGTATGACAATAAATAGTTCCTTTCTTTCTGTGACTCAGTTATCAACGGTCCTAAAAGACAAGCTGGGATGCTAAACCTTTAATAAACCATCGTACCTGTTGCGAGAACAACTAAAGCATATTTAAAATATCTAAACATCTCGATAATCTATCACATTTATAATATTAGTAGGAAGTCGTATTCAAGCTGTAATGATGAAATTCTATTGCATTTTTGGCAGCACCGCACTGTTTTACAACACTTTACACACATATACCTTACTAGCGACCAGCCCCGGCTCCGCATGGGTAGTACAAAACCTTAACAAATTATACACTTTACCTTCCTCATGAATCACTCTGTCTTTTGGTGGAAACCGCTTGAAAATCCGATCACTAGTTTTTGAATTTATCGCGAACTGATAGACTGACGCGGCGGGGATACGGCACCATCGGCACCGTGACGGCAACGTTGATAACTTTATATAAGTTTTAATCTAAAAAACGCACTTGTTTAAGTGTATATGTGTGTAAGTGCGTGACTCCGATTCTTGCTTGACTAATGTTAAAGCTAGTTAGTACCACATAAAACAAAACAGGCAGTCAAATGGATTTCTATATATATGTATGTATGTATCTTATGTAGGGGCCAGTCAGTGCAGACCGGCGACACTTCGACCCAGTGGGATCTTTTGTGTCGACACTCTCCCAATAACGACTGCCATAAATGTTCATGGCAGCCGGAACCGACGGCTTAACGTGCTCTCCGAAGCACGGAGCAGGCGATAATTGTCAATCAATACACACATAATTTGGAAAAGTCATATAACTTCCGAAAGTCAGAGGTGCGCGACGTGGGTTCGAACCCGAGACCCTCTGCATTGCAGTCTGTTGGTCTCCCCACTGAGCTATCGCTGCTCATTATATATATGTATCTGGACGGCAGATCGAACTTGTTCGATATTCCCTTAAGACAGGCAGCGACTTTCATATTTTCCTTTCTTCTTTTTCTTAGCTTTTCTACTGCAAATATTGCTACTAATTCGAATCAGGACTGCGTTGACCGAGGCAGTCATTAAGTCCTACTGCAGGTGTCGAAGCATTTAGGGGATGATTTCCTTAGCACTGGTTTTGCATTGCTAAGGAAAGCACAACCATTACTATGAACAGTACAGTTCTTGTTAACCGCTCCAATTAGGCTGAAACGCTTGTCTTACGTTTAAAAATAGGGGAGTCTCGCGGTGAACATGCCTGCTGAAAAGCAACCGAAACGTCGCAGAAAGTTTTAATTAAAATCTAAATAGTTTTAATTTTTAAATAGATAGTGTTAAAAGTTCAGTAGTGTAATACTTTTAAAATTATGTAATAAAAGTGTTATTAACAACGCGATAAAATCCGTTTATAGTAGGTACTTTAATTTCAAATCAAATCAAATAATATTCTATCACATACACACAAAACCATCTAGCCCAAACTAAGCAGAGCTTGTACTATGATTACTAAACAATGGATAAACATACATATATACTTTTTTCTTTTTTGTAAGCACATACATATTATACATAGAAACACCCTTTTTTTTTTTTTTTTTTTTTACGTGGGGGAATGCTTTGACGCATACCTCTCCGCGGGGCGACGGAGAGGTTATGTCGGGCTCACCGGGGGAGTTATACCCCGGTAATACCGACTAAACCTACCACGGTGTTCCTCGACATAACCATAGACGGCGGGGCCGCGCGAATCGCTTTCACATGCAATCGCGACCCCGCCGAGGTTTCGGCCCGCCGTGTGAAACGGCAGGCCACTGCATAATAGACCCTCTACTGTCCCCTTGTAGGAAGACAAAAACACGGCTCAGAGGCGCGCGTGGGAACACGCACGCCGCCTCTTGGACCTGGTGCTGATCGGGTGGCAGGCAGGCCCACGAAGCCCACCACCCCCAGGTCAAACCTCAGGGTGGCTGGAGGTCATCTCGCGCCCTCCGGCGCCCGGTTCTGCGGTTGGGGAGAGGGTTTAAGCGCTCCCTCTCCCGCTCCGCCGCCTCCTTGATGGACATGACTTCCTCACAGAAGGAGGCGACGGCGTTCCACGACGTCTCGCTCTGGACCATAGATTGAACCACGGCCGGGAGCGAGAGGGCAACCAAACCGACTGCCGCGATCAACTCACGGCGCTGCGATGCCCAGGCGGGGCAATCTGTCAATGTGTGCAGCGCCGTGTCCTCAACAACGTCGCGGCAGTCGCCACAGTGGTGACAACCGGGCGTCTCTTGCCGACCTATGCGACACAGGAACTGGCCAAAACAACCATGACCAGTCATTACCTGTGTCAGCCGGAAGGTGAGGGCGCCATGCCGCCTCTCCAGCCACTCCTCAAAAACGGGACTTACCGCCACGATTGTGGCGTGCCCAATACATAGAAACACCCAGACCAAGACAAACATCCATGTTCTTGCACACAAATGTTTGAATTGTGCGGGAATCGAACCCGAATAGATTAAGATAATAATTAATAAATAAACAACTAAAATAAAATTAAAATTACAGAATGTCAGCTCAATTGAATAATAATGAAATCTAAATAATTATACAAAATTAGATTACTGAATTTTATCTTCTTTTTGTTTTAATACAATTTGTCATTTAAATATTCATTTAAGCTACGAGGGGAGTTTAATGTATTTTCGGTATAGGCATGAAAGAATAAGTTAAAAATTCTAAATATATATTTTTTTTAATGTAGTCTTCTGTCACCTCATTGCACTTATTAGAGCGGGAAGTAACTTTTCAATACAACCTAAAAATATTTTTCTTCCTTGTCTGAAAAATGTTCATTAATTGCCGCCAACTCTTCATCATCGGAAAAACGTTTACCTCGAACATCTTTCTTAAGGTTTGAGGACAGAAAGTAATCAATAGGGACGAGGTCTGAGCTATAGCGTGGATGATTGATTTCTTCAAATCCGCATTGCCTCACAGCAGCCTTAGCAACGCGCCCTGTATGAACCGGCGCGTTGCCGTGAAGAAGCAAGACACCTGCGGTCAATTTTACACGTCTTTATTCTTTTACTGCCTCCTTTAAATTACGTAGGGTGTTGGCGTAAGATGCGGCGGTAATACTTTGACGCTTTTTTGTGTACTCAATCAGTAAAAATCACTTAGAATCCCAAAACACTGTGGGTCGTCTTCAATACTCTCTCTACCCCGTCTAAATTCACTAGACCACTTTTGAATAGTAGATAATGAAGGAGCAGAATCTTGGTAAACAGTCACCATTTCTTCGTGAATAACTTTTTGAGTCTTTCCTTGTTTTGTAAGGAATTTTATCACAGCGCGATGCTGGATTTTTTTCAACATTGTCGCATCGGTCATCGTAGTTCCCTTTTCGTAATGATATCTTGAATACTAATAGTAAAAATTAAATTAAATTTTATATTTATACCCTCAAAGAGTGTCTTTAACTAATGAGATAATTTAATTACTCTCATCATTAGTATATCATCCCGATACCGAGAATACATTGAACGCCCCTCGTATAATAACGTTTAATTACAAGCAGGCAGGTCTTTCAATTTCTTTTTAAATCGTTGTTAGTTTATTGTTTTCAGTTGTTTTGGGAGTTTATTGTAAATTAGTAGTGCCCAAACAAAATATACTTTTATGTAATACTAATAAGGCAGTATTGGATCTACGTATGCTAATTCTATAAATATCACGCTGAGACCTGGTGTTACATGTTGACGCTATATTAAATGGGTTAAGGTTAATCTTAACAAATATGAAAACTTCATAGATGTAGAGACAAGGAAGAGTAAAAATTTTATAATTTACTAGCTGTCCCGACAGACGATGTCAAGTACAAAAAAAAAATACACAAAACTAGACCATCCTCGAATCCACATGAACACACACAATTTTTTTTATCAAAATCGGTCCAGCCGTTTAGGAGGAGTTCAGTGACATACACACGTACAGTAGAATTATATATATAAAGATAAATAATGGCTTACAAATATCAGTACGTTGTAACACAAACATAGCCCTAATGCGTCGTTTCTGTGCCTTAAATATGAGATCTCTATCAGACGTTTTTCCCCAGAAAACCAAACCAGATAGAAACCACCAGTCCAATTCAATGTAAAACGCTTATGTTACGATTTGTTCGTAGTGTGAATCGACGACAACCTCGCGAAATGTGTTATGCCTAAACCATTAGGATATTTTACCT
Organism: Catocala fraxini; assembly: GCA_930367265.1. Classification (NCBI taxonomy): domain Eukaryota; kingdom Metazoa; phylum Arthropoda; class Insecta; order Lepidoptera; family Erebidae; genus Catocala; species Catocala fraxini. Next base: position 1,962,967 of record OV884047.1, read on the forward strand.
TCACTATACCATGTAAACAGGTGCTACAGTCGCAATTGGTGACTGTCACCTTAGACCCCGTAAGTGCTCGACGAGGGGTCATCTGCGCTACCCCCATTGAGAACCAACATCCTCATCTATCAAATATGTGGGTAAGAGAACAACTATTGTCTGCATACCATTGTGTTGCAGTTCATAGGTACAATAATATTTTGTTTAGAATAACACAATCTCACAGTCCGAATAAATAATAAACGAATAGAAGCGATGGCATAGGGAGTATTGTGAGAGTCGTCGGTGTGGTGGGACCGTTTTAAGCAAACACCTTATAATTCTTGCCCTTTTGAATTAGGTTCATTAGATCAATAACTCGTGTAAGAATGAAGACCTATTTGCTGTTGCTGTTCTGGTAAAGTATTACTGGAATTTTAACACCAGCAGGAAACTAATAATAAAATGTATTATTTTATCTATATGATAAAATATATTCCAATGATCTAAAAATTATTTATATGATAGTAGGTTCTGCACCATAATTTGCTCTACAATGTAATCTACCGGACAGGTTACATTGGAATAAAAAAAGTCAAAGTTATCTCATTCTCAGGAAACTCCATAATAAAAAAATATGTGTTTACAGTTTGTCAACGAACCCAGCCAGTGGCTTGCACGCCAGTCGAAAAATCCGCAAATTTCCCGAAGATTTCTGGTTCGGCGCCTCCACAGCTGCATACCAAATAGAAGGCGGCTGGCAGGAAGATGGTAAGAACTAACGATATATACAATTTCATTCGAATGTATTGACAATATTATACATAAATACGTGCTCTACGTCTTTCCTTGCATAGTCGTTATAGACTATATGTATTGCATAGTGTACAACTATCAAATCAAATCATCGTCACTAGTACGGACATACATAACTGTAAAGGCTTCTCATCAGCAAGTAAGCACGCAAGACGACTAATGATAAGCTGTTGTCATAGCATATAGAGGCTTGTAATACCAAGGTTATCTCGCTCGTTACCAAACCTGCAAGAAAATGTGACCAGGTTGCTGCACATGGACACAAAACGATGGTCCCTGTTCATTGCACTGGCTTTCGTTAAGAAGCGCTGCAAGTTCAGGTGGCGATCTTTCATAGGACTGACTCATTTGAGACTACCTAGATTTTCGAGACCGGCAATGTGTTACTAAAATTTTCTGTCAAATATTTCTTAGTAGCCTTAGTAGTCTTGGAGTTTGCCTGTTTCATGGCCTCTAAATGTATACCTGGCAAAATTGGGATGTAATACACTTTTGTCTATTCCTTCAGAGATACAGGCGTGTATGTATACGTATAGCAAAGCTACGCCAGACGGACTAAGCCAATCGCCTATTAACATCTGTCTACAAACTTTCACAGGCAAAACCATGTCAATATGGGACGAAATGACACATCAAGAGCAATCCCCAATCAAGGATGAGAGCACAGGAGACGTCGCAGCAGATTCCTACCACTACTACAAAAAAGACGTGGAAATTGTAAAAGAGCTTGGCTTAGACTTTTACAAATTCTCCATATCTTGGCCGAGGATCTTGCCGAACGGATTCTCCAACAAAATAAATGAGGCTGGCATAGAATACTACAACAACCTCATAGATGAATTATTAGCTAACAACATTAACCCCATGGTGACAATATACCATTGGGATCTGCCGATAAACCTTCAGAAATTAGGTGGTTGGACCAATCCCTTAATTGTGAAGTGGTTCGAAGACTACGCTAAGATTTTATTCGACAGATATGGAGAGAAAGTAAAATATTGGATCACAGTAAACGAGCCACGAGAAATATGCATCGAAGGATATGGTTCGACGGGTACAGCTCCAATGTTAAACATGACCGGTATAGGAGAGTATCTATGCGCTAAAAACCTACTTCTGGCGCATGCGCACGTGTATCATCTATATGATGAGGTTTATAGGAAGAAACAGAAGGGTTTGGTGGGTATTTCTATCGGTTTCTACTGGTACGAGCCAGCGTCCGACACTATTGATGATCATCAAGCTGCTGTGGATGCTAAAATGTTTGGTGTAAGTATCAAATTTTAGATAATATACTTCAATATACAGCCGAATCTGTTGGGTTATTCAAACCAGATTATTAGAGCCTATTTAAGGTAGTTTTAATAATAGTGGAATTATTATGGGTAAAGTTCGATCAAAACTATTGTCCAGTAGAATGACCGTGCAAGTATTCTTTATTTAAACCGTTTCTTTTAAATAATCTCTCATACTTATGACTGCTAGGATATCGTAGTAGTTTTAATAACCACCTCGCCAGTGCCAGTGCGTCGAATACTTATTGGTACGGTGGCTCGAATCCCAAACGTGATAAAAATTGATAAATTGTGTGTAAGCAAACAGTTGAATGCAGTTTGAATATGTACAAAGTGCCTCGCGATGCAGAATATACTCCTAGTGTGGAACTTGCCTTGTTATTATAGTTTTATATATATCAATGTTTTGTACATAAAAAGCTCATTGAGTTAAATGTTTATTTAAGCTGTTGTAATAATAACTTACTAAAGTTTATTTCTAGTGGGGCCAATACGCAAATCCAATATTTTCAAAAGCCGGCGATTTTCCCGCTGAAGTAAGGAAAAACGTCGCAATGAAGAGTGCCGAGCAAGGATTCTCACGTTCTCGACTGCCAGAACTCTCGGGCGTCGAAGTGGCAATTATTAGGGGCTCAGCAGACTTCTTGGGTGTGAACACTTTTACAACAAGATTGGCTTATAGAGATGCGTCTCTAGATGGAATGTACGCCGTACCTTCGTACTTGGATGATGCAGGCACTGTGCTAGTAAAAGATCCGAATTGGACTCAGTCCGCGTCTAGTTGGCTGCAGGTAAATTATTTAAGTAGGTTAGAAGTACTAATTTAAATTATATAATTTAAAAAATAGCCCGAGCATTGTGATCTAAAACTTACAACTTTTGTACCTACTTAAAGAATGGTAGTCCACTCTTGCCAATTATTTGGTAATCACCAACCAGAGATACCATTCTGGCCTACTAAGATAGCACCCTCCTGAAGTAAACCGGCATAATACCTAGTAAAAATATTGTTACTGTGTTTCGCCCGGTAAGCAAATACTTACCGCTCCCAATCCTTTCCTTTCATCCCATCTCCAATTCATCATTCACCTCTGATATTGCATGTCATGTAAAACGGCATGCCGTTTACCATCAGGCGATCCAGTAACGTTGGTCGTATAAAAATAATTTATAAACTAAATGTTGTGTGTGTTAATATCAATAATTGGGATAGTAGCCTTCACAGGCGGGCTAGACTAGAATAGATTACTCATCATCTTCATCATCTCAGTCGACAGACGTCTATTGCTGGCCATAGGCTTCCCCCGAGGTTTTCCACAGAGATCGATCTTGGGCCACCCACATCCAACCGCTTCCCGTGACCCTTACCAGGTCTACATATATCTGGTTACCAACAGGCGGGAAGAATATTTTATCACTTTAACAGATATAAAAGCAATCTACATAATCTGTGTTGCTGATATACGTAGGTAGCTGACGAAGGTACTTTTTATTGCTGGTTAACTGTCACCACCGCTCATAGACATAGTGGACCTATTTTCTTAGCATTGCGACCAATCTTACTAGAAGAAAGAAGAGGATACTTGATTGACTATAGATTTTCCTTACAGGAAGTACCGTGGGGTTTCACCAAACTTCTTTTGGATATCAAGGTGTTGTATGACAATCCACCTGTCTATATCACAGCCAATGGTTGGTCCACTACAGGCGGGTTACTCGATGAGGGCAGAATAAGCTACATGAGGTCATATCTAAATGCTCTATTAGATGCTATCGACGAGGGCTGTGATATCAAGAGTTTCAGTGTATGGTCCCTCATCGACAGTTTCGAATGGAAGAGGGGATACACGTAAGTATACTAGCAGATACAAGTTTTAAGGAGCTTGATTGATCTTATGGGGTTGAAATCCTTACTTATCAAAGAAACAAGATGTTCAGCTACAGTATTCTTTAGAATCAATAAGAGATTTACTGCGAGACCAGTGTGCCGTCTTGTGTATCTTAAACTGGACAACGAATTTTATGATACATAATTTTTCCATTTTGTTTGTTCATTATGTCCATTCTTTGAATATTTCAGGATGCGGATGCGCTAGGAAGGTTTATCCCTAAGACAAGTCTTATAAAAATTGTAACTGTTACTTTTGTGAATATCATTATTAATTTAGGTACCTTGTTGATTTCAGAGAGAAGTTCGGACTTTACGAAGTCGATTTCTCTGGTACAGACAAGACTCGAACTCCTAGAAAATCGGCGTTTATTTACAAAGAAATCGCGAGAGTGAAAACCCTGGATCCGGACTTTGAGCCAGAAAAGTTTTTAGTTGAAGTACCCGAGAGTCAGGAGAGAGGGACTGATCGAGATGCGTTTCTCTAAATTTGTAATTTCTTTCGATGTAATTATACCAAGTATTAAAATATTTAAACTTGATTAAAAGAATTATAGTTATTAAAGTGTTTTGTTTGCTGTATTTATAATATTGCGTGTCAGTTGTATAGTCACACTAGATTTAGCCGGCGGCTTCGCACGCATTAATTTGTATATCCCTATGTCCTTTTCTGTACCCCTGACAACGTGTATGTGAAATTACATGATGTATGTGAAACTGGTGGATACTGCACTAAATGAGACTTGCAGGATAATTACGAGATGTTTAAAGCCAACTCCAGTAAGTATGCTCTATCCACTGGTTAGCGTAGCACTGCCGAATATTCGAAGGATGGTAGCGAGCTCTATAGAGAGAACGAAGATGGAGAACGACTCACGGCACACTCTGTATGGACACATCTCAGGTCCCTATAGACTAAAGAGTCGTAAAAACTTTGTCAAGTATGTTGAACCCTTGACATTTGAACCAGCAGTCGCCAGGTGTAACCTGTGGAGGGAAGAAGTATCCCTGTCAGTCCCATTCGTACCACCGGGTGAGAATCTTCCACCTGGACTCAAATTATTATGGCCGGTCTGGAAGTCACTAAACAGACTTCGAACTCAGGTCGGCCGGTGCAAAGAAAATATGTTCAGGTGGGGATTATTAGACGATCCCAATCTGGGCTGCTTGTGCCGTGCAACCCAAACGATGTCGCAGCTTATATTGTGCCCTAAGTGCCCTAACAACTGCACGTATGAGGGATTGATGATTGTTTCAGACGATACAATCAAGGTAGCTGCGTTCTGGGCTGCAACTATATAATATCGAGTAAAGATTGCCACCAAAACGCTAAAAAGAAGAAGTGAGGCGTGAAATCGTAACAAACAAACAAACTCACATTCGCATTCATAATATTAGTAAGTAAGTAAGGGAGGAGTAAAGCAGCGATAGCTCAGTGGGGAGACCAACAGACTGCAATGCAGAGGGTCTCGGGTTCGAACCCACGTCGCGCACCGCTAACTTTCGGAAGTTATATGACTTTTCGAAATTATGTATTGATTGACAATTATCGCCTGCTCCGTGAATCGGAGAGAACGTTAAGCCGTCGGTCCCGGGTGCCATGAACATCTATGGCAGTCGTTATTGGGAAAGTCAGTACCCTCCAATATCCTGACTCTGGTCTAGCCTTAGGGTATCGTTAGCTTTCGGGTTGCGGAGGTCAGGTGACAGCCACTCCGTGTAAAAACTGATATACAGTCAAATCCGGTGAGACTAGAAAAGCCGACCCCAAGTAACTTGGGAATAATAAAGGCTAGGGAGAAGTAAGGAAGGAGAAATTTACCTACCTGCTGCTGGTTCTGACTTATCTTGCGAAATTAATTGGTGACATATTGTCCATCTTTATAAATTAACATTATCAAAGTTATACTAAAACAAAAGAGCATACAAATAAGATAGGTATGCGCTTAATCCATACTTATTACTCGCAACATTAGATATTTAGCTAATAAAAGTGCTTCATGCTTATCTATATATGTAGGTATATAAAAATCTCGTGTCACGGTGTTTGTGGACGCACTCCTCCGAAACGGCTCGACCAATTTTTATGAAATTTTTACGTATATTTGGTAGGTATGAGAATAGGTCGCAAAGTATATTTTATAATGCTAGGTGATTAGGGTGTCCCTACCCAGAAGAACAACGTCACGGTAATGTAATCTAACAGTATTGTAACTCGGCTCTGTCCTTGAAATAAGTACCTACAGCCGAGCGGTACGCAAACACGCGAGAGGGCTGCTCGCCTACAGTATTTTAATTTCATCTACCTACTTGAGGTTTTTAATGATACTTTTTATTTAAAAAAATGAAATTTCTTTTGAATTAAATAGAAAGTGTTCAATAAAAATCACGTGGTGTTTTTTGATTAGTAGATTTAATAAAAAACAATCTTATATATATGAGACTGAAAAATATTTGCGCCTCGACTGAGACGTACGAAAAGCTTTATTGTTAAATTTAATAGTATAAAAAATCCGCATTCGGATAAAAAGTTTATTTAAAAATACTTTTGTTTGCAATTGCACTTTGCCATAATTATTATGTAAGTACTTGTACTTATTTCAATCAAATATTCACAAATCGCACGCTTACTGCTGACAAAACCATCACACCGTCCGTTCGTCACTGCGGCGCATTCACGCAGGCTCAGTCAACTGTCATACAGCAAAGATAAACGTACTGGGGGTACGAAAGAGCGAGCGAAAGAGATAATAATGTTACCATTAAAATACTTTTTTATAATAAATGATTTTTCCTTCTGGTAGCATCTACATTTTAAAACCGTTAAATGTCTAAATGCTGTCAAATCTGACAACTGTAAGAAGAACGTTTGCCGCCATATGTTTTGTCTTGTTATCGAAGTTTATTTGTTACAAATAAAATAATTTTAATTTTGCCTGCACATTATATACGTTGTGTAGAGCTTCCTGTTTCTCCGGTATGTGATTTGGTGCTATGTGTTGCGTGTTTTATGAGATAGAGACTCAATTGCGAAATTATAGTCACCATAAAAGAAAATGAAAGAAAGTGTATCAAGTGTACAGATCTGTAAATTATGTAATTTACCATATAAGATCATTATGTGAAATAAAAACTTTTTGGAAACCGGTTTTCTTTTTGCTTCCTACTACGAAAATACGAAGATGATATACCTACCTACATATATATAATTATATAGAACAATTAATAATACTTATAGGTATATCTACGTATGTATAACGCTCATATGGTTTGAGTAAGTACTACATAGATGGTGTGTCTTGTTTTTGTATGATGCTGTTATTCTTCCCGTTACGGTATGTGTTCTGTGCATTCGTGACTGGTTGTGTACCGAGTGTATACCGACCTCGAGGCGCGTAGGTATAACTCGCGTTCCAACCGTTTGTATGAAGATAGAATACTGTTAGATAACATTACCGTGACAACGTTTACCGGGTCAGCTAGTAAGATATTTATTTGTGATTACGGTTTAAGATCACTTAAACCGTATACAGTATATTATTACCGATCACTTAGTGAGAAACAATTTTTAACAGCATAAACTTAAAGGAGTGTACAGAAACATACTTAATTAATTATTATTAACTTAAAAGTAAACAACAAAAGAACGTAACATGAAAGTTAATCACGAAATGCTACAAAATGGATATATTACAAACAAATTTTATCTAAACGCTCAAACGTTGTCAACAATACACGGATGTTGTAACTAAACCCATACTGTATGTGGCACGCACGGCTACGCACTGCTCTTAAAAGTATATTACGTTTTCGTTTATATAGGTATATATATATTTTTTATATTGTCTACATAATATATAATTTAATTTTTATTGTAATATAGTGTTTATAATTATGTATAGGTTTATTATTCTACTATATTATGATTATTTATTTTATGTTTGTCAAAGATATTATTTAAGCCTTTTCCTCAGTGATACTAGCAGATTCTTTGATGATGTGATTCTGCACGACATTTGAATTGCTACTTTGTTTATAAAGTCTGTAGCGATTCCTCACAAAGGAAGAGGTTTCGATTATTGACAAGAGATGGCGCTGTACACAATAGGCGCATCGCCATACAAACCTGAATCACTCAATTAAAGTTTACGCCACTGCGTAAACTTAACTTGATACTTAATATATAGGTATACAAGATCCCGATACCAGCCATGGCCGGGTTCGCGGCCCGCCAGGCACAATCACCCAGCCTGGTCGGCGAATCCTGCCTTTCCGTTGGAGGGACATTACAACACGTTTCCCCACAAATCTAACGCTCCCGGCGGCGCATGATCTAAACTTTAACAGCCATCATTCATAATTTAATTGTTGACAACATCGGTGGGTGATTACTGATTACTTAGTAAAAAAGAAATCCTTACTAAATATCTGTTTCTAAAGTATTATAGATTTTAATTAATTTATTAAATAAATTTGCGTGTTGTGGTCGAAACGCCAAGCATTTAAAGAAAATATAATTATAATATAAAAATAATACAGATTTAGTGTAGGTTACGTTAAGAACGAAATCAGTTGTTCAGTAGTACGTGTTTCATTTATGAACCTTTGCAAAACAAACTTGAACTTGCGAAGGCGGTGATATAAGATACTTTTTATTAAATAAGATGAACAATTTTCATCAACATCCGCATCCGCGGATGTCGAACCAATGCCCAACGTCCCAATGCGAATGTTTGGAGGTTTTAAAGTAAGCTATATACAACAAGAAAACAGTCTCGGAAAACTGGAGTACCACTGTTACTGCGTATCATCTAGTGAATAAGTGTCCAAGACGCCCAAATCCTTACACTCGATCTATCATGCCAGTTTAAATGCCTCTCTCCTGGAATTGACAAACTCTGAGTAACACCTCTGCAAGAATAGATTCACAGAAGCTCATCACAATTGTCATAGAATGTAATCAGTACTGCTAGAATGCAATAATGCTGTAACTAACTATGGCCTGGAATATGAGTATGTAAGCTTTCCAATAAATTAAATAAATAATATGCAATCAGTTAAAACCAATATATTATAGACGTATATAAACTCACGCTTGAATATTTTTGAAAGCGTAGTTAGTGCTGTGTTTCTTGTAAGCTATGTTTAGACCTCCGACGTAATTTAAAAAGGGTGAGCCTATTGCCATTCACCTGTACCACTCCAAGTTTCCATTGATCGACGGCATACGCAAGGTCTAAGCAGTAAGCTCTTATCTTATGTGCTATGTGTATGCCGTATAAGACAAAAGAATAATTAAATCTTATATGTAGTCACAATGTCATTATAGCCTGTGGGTTAGATATACTCAGAGGGCCTACAACGCTCTTCGAGTACAATATAATAGCGCCTTCAGGGTACTTTTGGGATTCCGGCGATTCTGTAGTGCCTCAGGCATGTTTGCGGAGGCGCATACAGACAGCTTTGAAGCTGTAATGCGAAAGAGAACAGCATCTCTGATGCAAAGGATTAGCCGGAGCAACAACAGTATCCTGAAGGTGATCAGTGATAGGCTAGACTGTCCCTTCCTGTTGCACTGGACCCGTAGGCATAGCGGCGGGGCCGGTGCAGCAGGAAGATACATGAATTAATTTTAATTTTAATTTTAATTTTAATAATTGTATAACTAACATAAGTTTTAAGTTATTGTTACTAACAAAATTGGATAATTCTGAAATAAATGTATATTATTATTATTATTATTATAGCGGTTTATAACAGTTAATTATTTACAAATATAAAATGATTGGTTGTCGTTGAAATGTAATCAAAACATTTTGAATTTTAGACAAGTTGGGATTAGTAGCACTATGAGACAATTTTGTGAAACATAGTCGCATCATAGCAAAAACGCATAGATTTTAATTTGGGCCAATAATACCCAAAGCAATGCTAGATAGTAAGTATGCCTCTAACGGTAACTATAACATAACACATCACTAGTGCGGTGTACCGTGTCAAATTTGTTTTGTTTATATGTCACGTCGGGAGAAGTTTCTCCGATTATAAGATAAAAATGTGCGATATAAACGATAATCCAATAAAATTAAGTGTTAAGTGGAATGGCAAAGAATACGAAATACCGGAACTATCGCCGTCGGATTCCGTGGCTATGCTCAAAATCGCCATAGAAAATGCGACAGGCGTGCGACCGGAAAGACAAAAGTTACTCAATGTTAAATTTCAGGGTAATTATTATGCATTTACTGTCATCTAACAACTTTATGACGATGCGAGGGTGGTTGTATATACATTATATGTAAAATTGCCTGTTAAGTTATTCTTTAAAAATTAAGGAAATTTATGAGAGCATTATGGCCCTACTAAAATAAAAATCTTTATGTAACATCATTCTTCACGCACGTAATACATCAATATTCTAAAAAATGCATACCCTGGCCTACATTTTGTTGTCTTTATAACTGTAACATGATAACAGTGACATAGATACAAGCAATATTATTTTACATTTAAAAAGTCTCAGTATCATTTCGAAAGTTAGCGTTTTTCTAAAGTATTCCTTTTTTAAATATATCAGAAAGATACGCACACTACATTTTCGGGCATCTGTTTTAAATCTTCCAGGGTTTTTAATATACAGAGTCAGTCAAGGTTTTGTTTCTGAACTTTTATTATGGGCTTGTAAAGGACAAAATTACCATTAAAACATAAAGACTGAGTTCCTAACTTTATAGTACACACAGCAACTACCTAAAAGCAAGTTAAGGGGCTATCTAACATCCTTCTTTGAGAATCTAGCTCCACAACCTCACTCTGCTCTTTCAAATTCAAATTCAAATTCATTTATTAATGCGAACATGGGCTTACATTTTATTTGTCACAGATTATATGAAGGTTCTACCACATTCCACCCACAGGCGTGCATATGTCATTAGTAATTAAGTGGAATCATTAGCGAATCAAACATTCCAAATTATAAAAAATACATAATAATAAAAAATTTAATAATACTACAACAGAAAATAAAAAGAAATACAGAAAATTAAGTCTGGTTTACATTATTTTATCAATGAGAAATTCAGTTACATTGTAGTATGCTTTATGCTCTAAAAAGCTCTTCAACTGTCTTATGAATGCATTATCGTTCATATCTTTCCACTGTTTTGGCAAATTGTTATAATTGGAGCCATACAGAATACACTTCTACGCATAAGTGCAGTTTTAGCAATGTGTAACAGCAACCTGCTGTTATCACGAATATTACGCGAAACTGTGTCCTCCAGTCATGGAAATAGGCTCGGTAATGTTAGTATTTTGTATAGTCTGTAAGTTTACAATTGGGGAAGTCCATTGGCTAAAGTGTATTTTCTTTTTTTGTAAAGAGTTATTTTTAAATTATTAATGTCTAACCATTTTATTAAAGATGTCAAGGAATTGGTATGTCATAATTATATTGCAATATGTCATTATTTTTACAAGGTATTGTTAAGGTACTATCATCTGCAAAAAGAGTTACAGGATGTGGTGTGCATTTTGGCAGGTCATTTATGTAGAGTGTAAAGAGTAGAGGCCTGAGTACACTGCCTTGAGGCACACCGTAGAGTACTTGTCGCTCGTCTGAGAGATATAATTGTTCTCTTTTGGTAGTGCTGTTTATTTTTACAATCTTTGTTTTTTGAGTTCTGGTCTCTAAATAAGATTTAATTAGTTTAAGGACATTTCCTCTAATACCATAGCCATAAAGTTTTTTAATTAGGACGCCATGTTTGACGTAATCGAACGCCTGCGTCATATTACAGAATACAGCGCACACTGGCGTTCGTTTATCTACATTTGTCATAACTTTATGGAGAAAGTTGTAAATAGCCAAGAGTTTTATTTTTACGAAATCCGTATTGTTCTTCGCATAGTAGTTTATTTCTTTCCAGATATTGATACAATTGCATATGAATGAATTTCTCGAATATTTCAAATTCAATTCAAGAAATTATCAGGCTAATGAAATAGGCCTGTAATACTCCATGAGCTCCCCCCTATCCTGTTTCTTAAATAAAGGCCTTACTATTGATTGTTTAAGTGCATCCGGGAAAATGCCATTAGTTGTTCTTAAGTTAATAATATAACTTGAGTGACTACTTATTTCTTGGGCTACATTCTTAATCACTTCGGTACATATGCCGTCATAACCAACACTGTTTGTATTTTTAAGACCATGAATTATATTTAGTATATCTACCATCTGGTAAACAAGGTGCTATAAACATGGATTTTTATGTACTAATAAAAGGAAAAGTACTTTTTAAAGGTATAGGTTGTATTTTATCTATAAAATAATTATTAATTTCATTAGATATTTGTTCAGGATTAATTATATTAATGTCATGTATTTTAATTGTATTTATGTATGTACGTTTTTGGAATATTTAATTTTGATTGATTAATTATTTGCCATGTCGTTTTCGTTTTACTTTTATTAATAGAATTTTTTATTTTGTATTCATTTTATGAGCGTTGAGTGAGAAACATAATACGTTTTAATAATTTTGAGTATGTTTTAAAACATGATTTATTGTACACGTTAGGCTTTCGTCTTTTAAGCCACAATAGTTGTCTTTTCCGTTTAGTACATCTTTTTATACCTTGCGATACCCATTTTGGTTTTTTATTTATACTTATGCATACTCTATTTTTTGGGAAACATAAATTATAGAAAAGCATGGAATCTTTTAAGAAGACGTTATTAAATAAATAAAATAAAATCTCTTTATTTCAGTCTCTTTTTTTTAGGCCCATAATATTGTTAGTATTAGCAGCATTTGGATTGTCTGTGTTATACGTATCAGAAAATCCCATACTGCCCATGCATTGCTTAAATTTTATAAAGTTTTCTTTACAGTGGTTACGCCTTAGAGTGTAATATTTATAAATAATGCATATTTTACTCACTGGGCATTTTATTAGCTGTGCTGTGTGATCGGAAAGAGTAAATTCTATTATCTCCATATTACAAGTCTTATTAAAGTTATGCGCAAAATTATCAATACATGTACGGCTCGCAACCCGTGTTGGCTGATTTATTGCCAATTTCAAGTTAAAATTAAGCAAAATGCACTCAAATTCACTTGTTTGATAATTTGATTTTAAAATGTCAATATTAAAGTCACCAGCTATAACCACTTTTTTGTATCGTCCTTTTGTGACTTCAAAGAGTACAGTTTGCAATTTATCAAAGAATTTGTTAAGATTAGTCAATTTTGGTACCCTGTAAACACATACAAATACAATATTTGGGTTAATAAGCTCTATCGCGCAGCATTCAAAGGTTTCAGGTATAGACATTTTTTATATAAAGTAAAGTAAAGTAGTATATCTTCAGTAGTTCCTTCCAGTCATATCCATTTCTAACGAGGATGCATGATCCGCTTCTTTTAGTATTATTTCTACTATAATATGCAGCTAAAACATAGTTGGGTATGTTCAAAAGTTGCTCGTAGCCTTCCATCATGAAATGTTCAGTAATGCATATAACGTCAACCTGTATATTTCTTTCAGCTAATTTTAATTTAATTACATCTAAGGAGTTAGATTTGTTCAATAATCCAGCTATATTTTGATGCATTACATAAATATGTTTAGACTCGAAAAAGTTCCTTACTAGATGTCATTATTTTGTTATTTTCAATTCCATTTAAATTATTAATGTTATTATTATATTGTATGTCAGCAATCATATAAGAAATGTCTTTAAATATTGTGCGTAGTCCAAATTTATTGATAACACCAGTATGGTAGTCAAACATTGAGTCAGGTAATAAGTTTATGTTAGAATCTAAAAAATATGCGTGTTCGTGCGTCAATATGTCTAGGTATAGAAGATTATTAAATATTTCCACTCTTGAATTGTAAAGATTTGTGTGATTTAAATATTTGTAGGTTGGTGTACAGATGATAATATTTGTGTGCTTAATTTCCTTTAAAATATTTCTGATATTGAGAATAATGTCGAAGTATAGGTATACTTGTCACTTTAAAATCCTCTTCGCCCAACAGTATTATGCAAAAGTCTTCCATGGTAAAATTATACAATTTCTCTTTCAAATTCCTGAGCATAATTTGTGTTTTTCCAAGCGGTGTTACGTAATGACACAGTTCTGTACTGTTCAGTACCGTTTCTGCATTATAGATAATGTTACCCTTATTATTTGTGCTAAGGATGCATATTTTATTTTTTATTGTATTACTTTGTTCTAATGTTTAATATAGATGTTAAACTTTGCAAATTTGCCCGTAAAATCATCTATGAAGAACGTAACTACTCTTTATTATAAAAAAGGAATACATTTTTATCATAGTCAGTTATTTTGATACACCTTACTATTTTACATGTTACAAGACACAAGATTTAGTGACATAGGAGACTTACTGTTGCTTTTTGTCAATTTTGAGGTGGTATAAATATCTGAGTATCCTCATGATAGTTTCTTATGCATAATGGCCTAATTACATACTTAAATGTAGAAAACAAAGCCCTATGTAGGCTAAAAAAGCATGTATGGTGTAGCAGAATATACATTATTTATAATTATGGTCTTTTATTTAAGTCATAGTTCACATGAGAATCTTTGCTTAAACCAGAAAATACACTAGTCTGCATTAAATATTGCAGCTACAAAATTGACTCACAATGAGCTGTATTTCGAGGTTCCAGAGGTCCTAAAGTTGTTTACTGTTTTTTTTTATAATGTCCCAAGCTAATATAATCTTGTAGTCTTTAAAAAAAAAGAAAAGAGATCACTTTTCTAACTAAACATTCCTTTTTACACATCTAGACTTAACTAGAAATTTGGTAGTTGAACTCTAATTGTGTGTCTATAAATTCTAATTTTATATTTGTAACCGAGTTCTAATTTGTATTACACAAAATACTCAGATAGATCTTTGTTTTATTAAGAGTGTGATATTACAGACGCCATATTTAAATATTGAAAATATTAATAATGTGTTCCAGGTAAAGTTGCAACGGACAACTACACGTTGTCGGAGCTGCAGCTGAAGCCAAACCTGAAGATCATGATGATGGGCTCGCTGGAGGAGGCGATAGCGGGCGCGCAGACCAAGCCTGATGTTGGCGATGAAGTGGTCAACGACCTGGATATTGAGGAAGAGGAGGTTGACGTGGAAAACCAGGAGGTAAGTGATGTATTAATACTCCTTAAGGAACTGTTCTCTTGTTTGCAGAGGACCAATATTACTTTGAACTAGTTTCTGTGCGTGGTTCCCCACAGGCAAAGAAGTCACAGCTTACGATACAAAATGGCGCTGTACTCAGCGAAGTTTGCCAGTATAAGTTACTATATACATAACAACTTCTCGAGATTAACCGTTGGGCCACGGCTCGCCAGACACGATCATCCTTTGTGTTGGAGAAGCATTACAATTCGCACGGGAACACATCTGAGAGACCAGCAAATAGATGTACTAAATCAGAATTTAATATGTTTACATTATTTAAATGGGGTTGAAGTCTTACTAATCACCGGTTTAAAATTAAGTCACATACTAAAGGGTTCAAAATAAACTGCTTATTTTCTAGATATACCTAGCGAAAATTAACAAGCGAGTACGCGACTACAAAATCAACGTGCTGAACGAGCCGCGCGAGGGCAAGAAACTCCTCGTACTGGACATAGACTACACGCTGTTCGACCACAGATCGGTTGCTGAGACTGGTATGCCACCTTATTATTATTATTTCTTAAAATAAGACATTCCTGTGCCGCAGAAGACTTTACAAACATCCAAACTACGGACGCTAAGAAGACTTTTGGTTCACACAAATTTTCAATTGTTCAAATATTTTATCCCGTGTGGGGATCGAACCCACAACACTCGTCAGGGTGTCAGTAGCGCAGTGGTATTGATAATAAGTCAGAATAAATTTCTAGACAGAAAAAGCCAACAATACTTTACCCATCTCAGGAATAGCAGCCAAATGTCTGCAATATACTGACCGACATCAATAGGCATTTTGTGAAATACATGTCAATATTTAGCATAAATACCTATTTCAGCTGGCCAAAATAAAGATGAAATCATTGCAGCCAGTAGCCACGCTGTAGTAAAATATTTCCTGTTTCGAAATCCCTTAAAGCTCACGCGTCACTCTTTCTGCGTTCTGCGGCACTAAAATAAGCATACACATAATTATAAACTGTCCAATTGGTAAGCATGGGTCACTTCTCACTGTATGCAGTGTTAGGCCATCGTCCACCATGCTGGCCTAATGCATATTAGAAAATTTCATATATCATCGAAAACACAACGGAGAACTCTCAAACAGGTTTCCTCGCGATATTTCCTTCACCGTTAAAGCTTCACTAAACTTTAATATGCACATAACTTCGAAACCTCAGAGATATCTAACTCGAGAGCCTCTGCGGCAGTCCGACATTCTCAATTAGGCCATCGCTGTTTTTATACAATCTATATTTATAATACTAGGCTATTGCCTGCAGCTTAACTCGAGTTAATGAAGATTTTCCGCAGATCAGTATTTTTTTCTTGGATAAATGGTATCGTATGACCTTTTCTGTACCCCTGACAACGTGTATACGAAATTCAAAATTCAAAATAAGTTTATTCAGATTAGGTTACAAGATCACTTATGAATGTCAAAGTTACACAATTTTTTTCTGCGAATTTACATTTACTGCCACGTTCAGCAAAGCAAGGGTGTAGGGCTCATGAGAAGAACGGGCAAGAAACTCATGGTCACTGTTTTTAATCGCCAAGTTTTTGTTTACAAATCATAAGAGCTGTAAGGTGCTGCAACCATTTCTCCATGAACTATTACTGAACATACTCAAGCATTTAATAAAATTTGATGGTAGCCTCTAAAGCAGCAGTATGGTAAATAGGAGCATCCACTTACATGTACATAAATAATCAAGACAAGGCATGACTGTAGTCTGTAGTTTAATCTAACTTTAAATCTAAATTTCATGATCGGCCAATCAGTTAAGACGTGAAAACGTGAAACAAACAAATGTCATGGGAACAAAAATTGACATAGGATACCTTTCATCCAGGAAGAAGTACTCTTACTAACCTAACCTACATTTACGCAAGCGAAGCCGCGGGCAATATCTAGTATATAATATCTATACTAATATTATAACGCTGAAGAGTTTGTTTGTTTGAACGCGCTAATCTCAGGAACTACTGGTTCGAATTGAAAACTTCTTTTAGTGTTGGATAGCCCATTTTTCGAGGAAGGCTATATGCTATATAACATTATACTACGACCAATAGGAGCGGAGCAGCAATGAAAAATGTTGCAAAAACGGGGAAAATTCTCTTATAGCAGACGAAGTTGCGCGGGTCAGCTAGTATCAAATAAAATCTTATCTTTTTTATATCTCCAGGTTATGAACTAATGCGTCCATTCCTCCACGAGTTCCTGACTTCGGCGTACGACGACTACGACATCGTGATCTGGTCAGCCACCGGGATGAAGTGGATCGAGGAGAAGATGCGGCTGTTGGGAGTGTCTACGCACCAGGACTACAAGATCATGTTCTACCTTGACTACTTGGCCATGATCACTGTCCACACAGCCAAGTATGGCACTATAGACGTGAGTACATTCCCCTTGTAAAATTCGAATATAATAATAATATCAGCCCAGTATATAAACCATCCCACTGCTGGACACGGGTCTCTTCTCAGTGTGAGAAAGATTAGGGCATAATCTACTACGCTGGCCCACTGCGAGTTAGCTGTCTTCACATATCTTCGAGAACATTATGGAGACTCTCAGACATGAAGGTTTCTTCACTATGTTTTCATTTACATAACTTCAAAAAGTCAGAAGTGCGTGCCTTAGGATTGAATCCGACACCTCTGCTTGGTAGTACAACGGTTTCCTATTAAGCTACCGCTGCCTACATAATTCGAATATAACAAATAAAATTTAAATGGTTCTAAAAAAATCGTTTAGTTAAAAACGTCTACTATGACCGAGCAATGTGTTTTGATTCTAATCCCGTAGCTACTACTATGAATTGCCTATCAAAAATAGACCTTATAACACTTTGTCCGGCAGGGTAATCGAACCTTGACCATAATTCGCAATAAAATGTATCTCTTATCCAGCTCAGACCCCGGTGCCTAGACACAATGGTTGTTTTATTGTGTAAATAGTAGTCATGCAATCAACTTAGCATTTTACTATATCTTATCTTATCTTATCTTATGTGGGGGCCAGTCAGTGCAGACCGGCGACACTTCGACCCAGTGGGATCTTTTGTGTCGACACTCTCCCAATAACGACTGCCATAGATGTTCATGGCAGCCGGGACCGACGGCTTAACATGCTCTCCGAGGCACGGAGCAGGCGATAATTGTTAATCAATACGCACATAATTTCGAAAAGTCATATAACTTTCGAAAGTCAGAGGTGCGCTACGTGGGTTCGAACCCGAGACCCTCTGCATTGCAGTCTGTTGGTCTCCCCACTGAGCTACCGCTGCTCTCTATTTTACTATATAGTAAGAAAAGATTTAAATCATACATATTGCCCTCACTGTACTTAGATTGCAAGAAAAATTGTCCACACTAAGAAAGGTGAACTCACACGTGATAGAAAACGGTAAAAGTGCACAATTTTCAATATGACTAAGTGAGTGATACTACTATGTTTATAATTCATATGTTTTGTCGGATGATAACTTAACGTCCAGAAACGTGACGTATCCACATATCACTATATTCACGCGTAGTAGTAGCTATGCGAATCCATTCCAATTTAACTCGAGTGATTCGAGTTACTACGGTAATAAACGTATTCGAGTTAAAAATAAATCGATTCGAATTCACTTCGACTCGAGCACACTCAGTGTGTGTGCTTGTGTGTTATAAGACTGTGGGCTGAAGCTTGACATGACAGAAGGCGACTCGAATTTATAGAGAGTTCGAGTGACGTGAAACGGTAAAATGGCTCGAGTAACTCTACTGGTTAAATTACACTCGAGTAGCGTTTACGTACTACGTAGCAGGGATTCAGATAATTGATTGTGTAAACAAAAAAATAATGTTTAATTTCCAGGTGAAACCTTTAGGCGTAATATGGGGCAAGTACCCACAATACAGCTCTAAAAACACCATAATGTTCGACGACATTAGAAGAAACTTCATAATGAATCCGAAAAGTGGCCTCAAGATCCGACCCTTTAGACAAGCCCATCTCAACCGAGACAGGGACCGGGAACTTCTACATTTATCCTCCTACCTCAAAGACATCGCCCAGTACTGCGATGACTTTGACACTCTCAACCATAAAAAGTGGGAGAAATATAAGCCTGATAAGAATAGGAGTCAGCAGACCGGCATCAAAAGGAAAGCAGAGGATAGTGCCCCGTCTACTCCCAAAGAATGACGTTAAATTGACATCGGGTCGGTTTAGAACCGGCCTGCAAATCGCCTTATAGCTTCAAAAGACTGTGGTCCCAACATAGACATTAAATACCCATTAAAAACTAAGTCAAATACATAAAATGTAACATTTTAAGTGTTTTAGAGGCGATTTGCTAGTATATAATTTCGTTGATTGATCAATTATATAGGTTGATTTCAAACGTAATATGTGTTGCTGTTTAAATAATTGTATGTTATTATTTAGAACAAATTGTAAACGTTGTGAATATATCATTTTTATAACAATATGGCGCTAGAATACAGATAATAGCACTTTTATACCAGTCTATGAACTGTCTGCCAACCATCGACAAGAAAATTACGCTTGGCAACATTGTAGCGTAGCTGTCATAGTATTTTTTTGTGTGGCATCTTTAAATGGAACGTCACTTTTAGTGATGGAACCTCCATGATATAAGTAAAAGTCTGTAGCATCATGACAATGCCGAAACAGGAAGCGAATTATGCATTTAATGCGATGTATTTATCTAGCGATAATATTAATTACGTAAGGAAAATTCCGTTTGTATGGCTAACTTGTAAAAACCCGCTCTAAATGAGCCAGCTTGTTTTTCCCTTAGTCCGTCATTCATTAATACAGGTTAAACATAATGCATGACGTCATCAACTAACATTCGCGCATTAAAACTTAATAAATAATTGACGTGGCATAACTAAGCTAAGCCCAAGCCTCGTGTACTGATGATCATTGCCACATTGCCAACTAGCGATGCGTACAATTGCAATCGACTAACATTCGAATGAAGTGCAATACCTATATTCCGTCCAGCACGTTATTCGCTTTTTGACAGGGAAAGTAGTGCGTAAACTGTTTTTATGCTTGTTTTGGCATTATTTTTATATAAATTAATCAATTAGAACGCAACAAAAATTCCACGTATTCCCAGTATTCTAATTCTAAATTCAATTTTAAAATTTGCTAACGATAGTTTATAATTAAATAACACACTTCATTATCGATCTTATTATTTATACAGGGTGTCCCAGAAGATGTGAATCAAATTGTAACAGCAGATTCCTTAGGTAAGGAAATGGCAAATGTACTAAATAAAAAAAAATTAAGACCTTAGATTAAAATTAAAAAATCTAAGTTTTTAAAAAGGTACGACTTTTTCAGACTTTCAACTACAGGGGCTTCGTTTATAACTATTTTTTTTTCGCTCTTATTAATTGTGAAGGATTGATTCGTCAAACTACAAAAGATTTTTGTTAAATCTGACGTACTTTTGAAATCGCTGCATTATTTTGGTGTATTTTTTTTGCATCAAAGAAAATCTTGTACATTTAACCAAAAACACAACATAATTATTATATTTTTTTTATTTAGCTCATTTGAATGGTCCTTATTTAAGGAATCTCCCGTTACAATTTGATTTACATCTTCTGTGACAACCTGTATACGTAGATAACTTACATAGCTTACATACCATATTATCATAATAGCTTATATAAAATCTGTCCATTAGATATTAATGATATACCTGCTACATCCCTAAAATTACTTTTAAATTGTAACGAGGTAATATTAATTGAAACATATTTTCTATAGAAATTAAATTGCTAGACGCTAGTACAATGTTATGTCATGTAAATTGAGCGTTCAAAATTTGTATGAGATGCTGGAAAGAGAATATTTATGGTCAAGGACGTAGCGTTCGCGCCAATGTATAGTATTGTCGAAATATTCGAATAAAATTTTAAATTCGAATGCAATCGTGCACATTGCTGTTGCCGTCATTTCTATCCCGTAAGATATCATTGTACCGCATTTCAAAGACTTTCAATTTACTTACATAATCCCAAAATCACAACAAATTTGTCATAAACTCCACTAAATGCTTAGTATGAATTTATAAACTTAATTCATTTAACAATCAATACAGCATTAACTGTCATGGTATTTGGTCAGCCATTTTTAAAAAGTAAATTTTAGTCAGTATGTTTCACGCTCAATATTTAGTATGATATTATTTTTGTCATGATCTTGGGTGATATTTATCGAATATCATAAATCACAATACTGATAATATTTATAGGATTCCAATGATACTGATACGTGATGGACGTCAGCTTATTATTAACTTATTGAGTCGCAGCGACACACAGGTGCCCAGACACAATAGGATTATAATTATGTCTGGTATTCTAAAACGTGACAGATTAATATTAAACACAATTTAGAAAACCGTAATTGTTTATGGAATAGGAAACGAACAATAAAAATATTACCTTTACCCACTCATGCAGTTATAGTCAATTATGTAGAAACCCAGAATAAATTATAAAAGGGCTCAGTCCTACTGCAAATGTCATTCGAAGAGCACCTTCGGGCCTAATAAAGTCGACGGTAGTATTCGTAATAAATATCACGATAAATATTGAACGAGTAGCATAGATTATTGATATTGTCCATTTTTTTATTAGGTCTGTGAGCAATGGCCATGTTTGGAAGCCCGTTGTACATAACTGCTACATGGCCAGTATCTAAATAGGTTACTATATATTTTTAATTTATGAATAAAATATTTGAAAATGGAATCTGTTTTAATTTCAGCACTTGGATGCTACGTTATGATTGTTGCACGATGTAAGTTGTTGGTGTACTTGCGCAAGTTAAATATATGAGTTCTTGCATGAATGACTTGCATCGAGCGTTTACACATGTACACTGTATAGTCGGCCAAGAAAGTGGTTTACCAGTTTTGACAAAAGTTTCTGTGAGATCTAATTATTGCTAAGGTTAATTTTTGTAACGAAGTGTAAGAAATTTTAGACGAGGAGGTGAGTTGGTGTTATGTGTGATAATTTAAACTTGACACATCGCATGACGTAAATATAATACATGATAAAGAGAGCAATGGTCACTGTCATAATATTATTGCAAGGGGAAATCGATCTTGTTGTTTCATGACGTTCAAATGAACCCCAACCGTAGGGTTGGCCACATTTTTGGCCGACTGTGCCCCAACTTCCTATGTAATGCTCAAGACCAGATATCGGTCCCGGCGGCCAATCTTAACGGAGACTTACCATGCGCAGGAGATATTATAGTGCACATTGTGTGCGCAAACACAAGAGCAAACTCTATTCCATAACTTTCATACTCCAATAGGACGGCAATCCAACACGTCCAGAGGGAGATCAGGCTCAGAACTAACGGCTTTATGTACTTTGTAAGCTGCTATTGAGAATTTCTTAACAGATAAATATATTAACTTTATTGGCTTGACCCGCGCCTCGATTACTGCTGCGCCACAGAGGTTGTTAATTACGCATATACAGCCTCATCAATACGTTTATATAATAATTATCAGCCCTGTATTAAACTGTCTCACTGCTGGGCACGGGCCTATTCTCAGTGTTAGAAGGGTTAGGCCATAGTCCACCACGCTGGCCCAGTGCGGGTTGGCAGACTGCACATATCTTCGAGAACATTATGGAGAACTCTCAGACATGCAGGTTTCCTCACGATGTTTTCATTCACCGTTAGAGCGAGCGATAATTAAATATTTAATAATTTTTTACTACGAAAAGTCAGAGACCTTGAGGATCGTACTCGAGACCTCTGCGTGGTCAGTTATTTATTGATTACAGTGGTAAAATATAAATACAGTCCATAAAATACTTAATATAGTTAATTTAATATGGGTGCCTGTACTCGGGTGAACCTGTGCCACAGGCGGTAAGGGCACTTACAATATACTACTAGGGACTAAGTTATATACAATTAACCATAGTTATTATATGAATATATTTTATAATAATATATTATGTGGGACCTAAGGCCATAGTTGGCGAAAAGGTGCATTACATCTCTGCCTACCCTTAGTGGATATACAGGTACATGATACTACGTAAGCGTGAATGTAACTGTAAAATTATGAAAGGAAAAGATAGTGGTTAGTTAAACTGCCTGCCACGCCTGCGGTCGCGGATTCGATTCCCGCACAAGTCAAACACTTGTGTGCATGAACATGGATGTTTGTCTTGGTCTGGGTGTTTCTATAAGTATAATATGTATGTATTTACAAAAAAAAAATTATATATGTATGTAAAAAGTATATTAATATGTATTATATAGTGACTACGTAATGTAATGTGAATGTGAGTTTGTTTATTTCTTGGTTAGGTACGCTTTCGCGCATTAACTACTCGACCAATTGTCATGAAATTTCGCACACACGTTGTCGGGGGAACAGAAAAAGGACAAAGGATACCTTTCAGCCAGAAAAAGTACTGTTACTAATCTAACCGCGCTCATAGCCACTTGCACTCACTGATCGGTAAACGATTAGCGAGTCAGTGCGGTCGGTCTATAGATGGATGACCGCTTAGTGGTATTTCATCTGAGCGTCTCCGTGCATCGGAGGGCACGTAAAAAGTCGGTCCCAGTTGTTGTCAAATTGACAGCAGTCGTCAAGCCATGTCAGAGGCCTACGTGCGGCTTGAACAACTCTTGACAACAGGTTGGCCACTAACCACACAAAAAGAAGAAGAAGACTGATCTAACATGGTATTTATACATGGTTCTAATAATTGGTTAGCCACTCTTTGCCCTTCTTACACCCTACTGCTGACCTTTATAAACTCTCGGATGTTCTTACAGTGCGCCAGCTATATATTTTAAATATTGTTTTAAAACAACATTCTCTTCTTCCATATGACTCTTCCACCATTAAAAAACGTCTGAAGTATAGGGTCTGTCCTTCAACTGACAATCGTTGGCACACAGAATTTGCACGCAAATTCTTCAGTTTTCGCGGACGGTACTTATATAATAAACTAAATAAAAAATTACATATTTACTCCCTAACTAAGTACCAATGCAAACAGAATATTTCAAATTGGCTAAAATCTCTAAATTATGAAGAAACCGAAAACCTACTATTTATCCCATCATAGTTATGTCAAATTTAAGGTCGCAATTAGATTAGCACTACCAATGAAATAGACAAATCTTAGCTGTTGTGAATTGTGTGAATTTGTGAATTTTAGCTTTATTCACTTTCCATTTTCACATACACATATACAGACGCCTTTACATACACCCTCAAACTCATACTTGCACACGCACTACCCTCACACACACACACATCCACACACACACACACACACACTCACACACTCACACACACACATACACACTCACATCACGAATACTGATATACTTCCTCATCTCACAAATTAAAATAATATCACAACATAATTATTGAAACACAAACTACACTAACAATTTCATGTTTAGAGGTAGGAGAGGCTGGTCATCTGTCATACAGGTTTCCCGCCTAGCACGGATACCAGTCTCTCACACAGATCTCACCTTTTAAATGTTATTTAAATGTTATGAATACCAACCAACGTAGTAACACTTTCTCAATTATGTAAAACCTAGTTTAAGACCTGATTTTGTAATCATTCTGTGAGAGAGAGAAAAAAAAAATCATAACCATCATTTACTGGAGCCGCGGGAAAAATCTAGTTGGAAATAAAAATGCTGCGATATCCTCATTATTAGTTTAATAATAATATTCTACCACATACACACAACACCATCTAGCCCAAACTAAGCAGAGCTTGTACTATGGCCACTAGACAATGGATAAACATACATATTATACATAGAATCCCCCAGACCAAGATAAACATCCATGTTCATGTTCATTTTTCACCTAAAGTGAGATGGAACACCGTCCTACCGCTGCACTAGCCGCAGCAGGCGTAGGACTAGGTACCTATTGCTACATAATATGTTCTATATTATGTTTGGGCTATGGGAATGGGTGTATAATTATTATATTATTAGTACAAAACTACTTTATCTTGCGCCACATAAGTAACTATATATATATAGCATAATATGTGTCTATTTCTACTTACAACTCTTTATTTAATTGTCTTTTTTATTATTATGTCGATATCTTGTAAGAAAATTTGTAGTCATATTTCTTTGTGGCAATAAAGAATGATTTATTTCGTTCTTTCTTTCTAATTTTCAGATTTCGGGACTCACACAATATAAGGCGAGCCTATTGACATGTTACGGGCAGTTTCAGACGCCGAACTGCTACGGATAGTTTTTTGACAGTATAGCCCTATAACACTAACCGACCCAGGAATCGAACTCAAGACCTCGTGCCTAGTATAATTGCATACACTCGCATTGCCACTGAGGCAGTAAATACGTATAGCTAAGTAAGTAAGGAGCTTCTGCGCGCGGCGCCCGCGTGCTACACAGCGACGCATCAACCTAGACTGTTTGGACTTTGAACTATTAGAAGTTGAACGCTGCGAACCGTGCGAGAGAGTGCGTTATATTTTTGTTACGCTCTATCCTTACTATTACATCGACACCACTATGCTCTGTCCTTTTCCGACAATTCTCTATTTCGTACGTAGCGTAGTTATGCGTATATAGGGATGTCTAACTTGATGTGTAGCCGTGTGTACCTTTATTTTTTTTTTTTTTTTGTCGTGGGGGAATGCTTTGACGCATACCTCTCCGCTGAAAAGGGGAGCGGAGAGGTTATGTCGGGCTCACCCGGAAAAAGATGGAACATCCCGGGTACTACCGACTAAACCTACCACGGTGTGCCAACTCGCTGCCTTGAATGGTGGGTGAGTCGCTGGAACTGAAACTACATCAGCGACACACCCAGCAGTGTCCAACACAACATGGACGACGACACCTGGGTGACACCCCGGCACGACAAAGGGGGTCACTCCGACTCAATGGCTGGCGGACGGGAGATCCCCTATCTCCCGCCCGCGGCCCTCGCTATGGCGGCATCAGGCGCGCATAGGCCGGCGGCGGCTCGGATCCGCAAGGATACTCTCCTCACGGATCCGCTCCGCCGCCTCCTTCCGCGAGATAACGTCCTCGCAGAAGGATGCGACCGCTATCCAGTTCCTCTCGCTGTCGACCATGGCTTTGATCACGGCCGGCAGCGAGAGGTCGACTCCCACAACGCCTACAAGTTCACGGCGCTGCATCGCCCAGGCAGGACATGCCTCAAGCGTGTGCTGCGCCGTGTCCTCTACACACCCGCAGTGGTGGCAGATGGGACTCGGTTCCCTCCTAGCGACCGTGTGCAGGTACTTGCCAAAGCAACCGTGCCCTGACAACACCTGCACCAGTCGGAAGGAAAGAGTCCCATGCTGCCGCTCTGCCCACCGCTTCAAAACCGGCTGGAGGGCCTCAACGGTTCTGAATCCTGCTAAAGGCACCTCCAGCCGCGCCTTCCACTTTCGGAATACGCCCTGGTGGGCTCGGTTCCTTGTACCAGTTAAAACCTCTGGGAGAGGACGAACACCTATCTCCTCCCATACCGACGATATCACTTTAAAGGTTTCGGCGAGCATCTCCGCTTCCAAGTCCCACGGGGGAGTTCCGGCCAAAGCGCAGGCTGCGTCGGCCGACACCGTGCGGTATCCGCGTATGACCCTGACCGCCATGACTCTCTGCGGTCTCCGCAAGAGAGCCCTACATTGGGCGGTCAGGGAGTCCACCCACACCGGTGCGCCGTAAAGCGCCATCGACCGAACAACCCCCGTGTAGAGCCAACGACAACCGACGCTGGGCCCGCCCAAGTTTGGCAAGAGCCGCCCAAGAGCGGAAGCAGCGCCTAGGAGCCTCGGAGCGAGACGGCTGAAGTGCTCGTCGAAACGCCATCGCCCTTCTAGTACCAGGCCCAAGTACCTCATATGGGCCTGGAGTGGTACACGAACCGAGCCCACCACTATCGAGGCGCCGCTGGGTGGCTTGCGACGGGGCCCATGAAAAAGTAGGGCCTCCGTTTTGGACAGAGCCACCCTCAAACCTAGCGCCTCGATACGCCCGACCACCTGAGAGACCCCCACGGTGGCCAGGCGGGCTGCCTCCTCGAAGTTACCCCCTCGGGCTGTGACGAGAGTGTCATCAGCATAGCTGATGACATTCAGCCCGGGGGGTAGGACACCACGTAGGGCCCAGTCAAACCCGATGTCCCACAGGAGCGGACCAAGAACAGAGCCTTGCCTACCTACATCAATGAAAAGTAGCCTATGTCCTTCCCCAGAGTTTAAAGTATGTGTATAACAAATTTCATCCATATCAGATGAGTGGTTTAGCCGTGAAAAGGTAACAGACAGACAGAGTTACTTTCGAATTTATAATATTAGTAAGGATATGTATAATATAATATATGATGCATGATTAGTACTCACTCAGATACCACGATATTTCACTTACTCACCATACTTACGTGATTTCCTTACTTAGCCCATTCAAAGAACTAGAAATGTATTTTATAGAAAAACCACAAGGAAAATATTAATCATATTATTTCACGACATAGGTATGCACTTATACCAGCTATAAGACGATTAAAAGAACAGGAAAATAACAGAAATATCCATTAGGTATACGTTAAACAATAGCAAGGAGGCAAGGAGGTTTGACCTCGCCAGTACTCTTTAATCTCTATATAAACGCATTGATCGTCGCACTCAGCAGCCAGCGAGTCGGCTGTTATATTGATGATGTCTGCGTCAACAACCTGAGTTACGCAGACGACATGGTATTGTTGAGTGCGTCGGTCTGCGGGCTTAGAAAACTTTTAAAGTTCTGCGAGATCTATGCTGATACTCATGGCTTAAAATATAATGTGTCCAAGAGGTCTTTAAGGCTGTTAAATTGCAACCATATCATGTGCCCCCTATTCGACTGTATGGTAGTCCGCTAACTAGGGTAGAACAATTTAAATATTTGGGGCACATAGTTACAGCCGACCTTAAAGACGATACTGACAATGAACGGGAGCGGAGGGCATTGTCAGTACGAGCGAACATGATAGCACATAGATTTGCACGTTGCTCTGTTGAAGCTAGAATTGCGCTATTCAAAGCTTATTGTACTTCGCTCTATACTTGCAGCCTATGGACTATCTTCACTGTGAAATCATACAATGCTCTCCGCGTACAGTTCAACAATGCGTTCAGGTCTGTGTTGGGACTACCTCGCTACTGCAGTGCCTCAGCAATGTTCGCCGAAGCACGAACTGATTGCTTTTACACAACAATGCGCAAGCGATGTACTTCTTTAGTTCGCAGGGTGCGGGCTAGTTCCAACACAGTGCTGGCAATGATTGCGGACAGGCTAGACTGTCCTTATATGCGAAGGTGACAAAAATTAAATAATTAATAACTGACACTTTTTTTTATTTTTATTTTTTTTACTTGGGGGAATGCATGACGCATACCCCTCCGCGGGGGCGGGCGGAGGGGTTATGTCGGACTCGCCGGGGTAAAATAAGATGTTGAAAAGATAAAGGACCCGGAATACCGACCAAACCTGCCACGGTGTTCCTCGACACAACCACTGTCGACGGGGCCGCGCGAATCACTTTCGCATGCGGTCGCAACCCCGCCGAGGTTTCGGCCCGCTGTATGAAACGGCAGGCCACTACACGAAAGACCTACCCAAAGGCACTCCTCACAAATTATCCCTACTGTCCCCCCTGGAGGGGAGACGGACTCGAAACAACAGAGGCGCGCGTGGGAACACGCACGCCGCCTCTCGGACCTGGTGCTGAACGGATGGCGGGCAGGCCCACAAAGCCCGCCACCAATCAATCCTCAGGGTGGCTGGAGGTCGTCTCGCGCCCGGCTCTGCGGTTGGGGAGAGGGTTCAAACGCTCCCTCTCCCGCTCCGCCGCCTCCTTGGTGGAAATTACTTCCTCACAGAAGGAGGCGACGGCGTTCCACGACCTCTCACTCCGGACCATAGACTGGACTACGGCCGGGAGCGAGAGGGCAACCAATCCGACTGCAGCGATCAACTCACGGCGCTGCGTTGCCCAGGCGGGGCAAACCGCCAGAGTGTGCAGCGCCGTGTCCTCTAGAACATCGCGGCAGTCGCCGCAGTGGTGACAACCGGGCGTCTCTTGCCGGCGTATACGACACAGGAACTGGCCAAAACAACCGTGGCCAGTCATTACCTGTGTCAGCCGGAAGGTGAGGGCGCCATGGCGCCTCTCTAGCCACTCCTCAAACACGGGACTTACCGCCACGATCGTGGCGTGCCCGAATAACTGACACTTAGGCTAAGTTTTACTAACAACTGTGAGTTTTATGAACTTGCAATAAACGTTTTATTATTATTATTAATAATCTAACTGCACTCAAAATATTATATATTATTTATTAAAAAATATCTCGCCCGGCTTTACAAACATTCAAACAACGGACACAAAGAAGACCCGGACTCGAACCAACCATTTATGGATCACACAAAGTTTTGTCCCGTGTGGGATTCGAACCCACAACACTCGGCGCGGTGGCGAGGCGACCACTTAAACCACTACACCATTATTGCAATCAAAATTAAATTTAGAATCACCAAGATCGTAGCAACTGAAAATGCATACTCTCTGCCTACCTTTCGAAGAAAAGGGTGTGGATTTGTGTAAGTATGCTAAAATTTATTTTTTGTCTCCTAGAACTAAAACAATAAGAAGCCTATGACATAATCATTATAATTATTTAACTTTAACAATATACCTTTATTTTTTCGTCAAACTTAAAGATGGTGTTTACGTAGATAGACTTCGAAATTTTATAATGGTATGTATGTATCTTATGTGAGAGCCAGTCAGTACAGACCGGCGACACTTCGACCCAGTGGGATCTTTTGTGTCGACACTCTCCCAATAACGACTGCCATAGATATTCATGGCAGCCGGGACCGACGGCTTAACGTGCTCTCCTAGGCACGGAGCACGCGATAATTGTCAATCAATACGCACATAATTTCGAAAAGTCATATAACTTCCGAAAGTCAGAGGTGCGCGACGTGGATTCGAACCCGAGACCCTCTGATTGTAGTCTGTTGGTCTCCCCACTGAGCTATCGCTGCTCTTTATAATAGTAACTAGGTAGGTGCTTTACTGTACAAAAATCAGGTATCTAATTACTTAATAGGGGATTCCCTATGACCGATTATTTCAAGTAGGTAGGATTTTTGTACAATTTTACCTAGCCAGGTACGTCATCACCTATTTCTTAAGCCTGCCTTAAGAGACAGACTGATTACTCCGGCAAGTATCCTGGCAAGTCAATAGCAGGTTAATAAGCTACCGCTACCTATGTATTTTCTATACTTAGGTATTTACGTTGTGCCAATATAAGTATCTATACTCCATTTGGTTAAGTACTTCACTAAAGGTAAACAATCTTGATGTGTCTTTTTACACAAACACATATTAAACAAAATTGATTTAGTAATCGTTATTGTTGTATTTACATTGACCTTTAGCAGCATTTTATTTCTAAACTAAGTTTTTAGATAAAAAGACACATCAAGATTGTTTACCTTTAGTTAAGTACCTAACCAAATGGAGTATAGGTATAAAATACCAATGTTAATATTTTTACAACGCACTTGCCATTTTACCTTTCGGTACGTATTTAATTCCGTAAAATACTTTTAACATGTGTGCCTAATAATTTTGTTTAATGGTAAAAAAAAGAGAAAATGACAAAATGTACCTATTTATTAAAATCCCATAATGGAGCATAATTTTAGTCTATCCCAATAGAATTTGAGAAAAAGGTAAACTCTTAGTGACTATTATCATAAAATAATTTCTGTAAAATAAATTTATGGTTACTTATCAAAAGAAGGACTCATATGGCTTATTGTATTCATTAACTAGTTTTCAAAGAGAGTTTGAATTTTCTAAATGACTTTATATTTAATTAGGCATGAAACGATTGTTTACATAAAATATTAATTCTATTGCGACAGAGTATACCTAAAGCATTCTATATCAAACCAATACATTTATATACATGTTCAGGGCTTTGGATAATGTATCTATGTATTTTAAAAGATTCTGTTTGTTATACCTATCGTGATTTATTTTGAAAATGCAACAAATCAATCAATTACATATCTAAACACCATTATTATCAAGATTAACAAGTAAAACCTCATGACTCAACCTTGATTGAGTTTGACGTTTTGAATTTAGTGTTGCAAGGAATGGTGTGTTTCTCCTACGATAGTGTCCTTCTAAATTCAAAATGAATTATGTTTAAGTGACTGGCTGTTTAGTTGTATTCTTTCTTTTG
This sequence comes from Catocala fraxini, assembly GCA_930367265.1. NCBI lineage: Eukaryota > Metazoa > Arthropoda > Insecta > Lepidoptera > Erebidae > Catocala > Catocala fraxini. The sequence goes on from OV884047.1 coordinate 1,994,539, forward strand.
GTTGCTATTTGCCAATATAAGTATGAATTAAATATTTTGTATTATATCTTTTACATATCACGAAATATAAATAAACATTTCAGGAAAAATCGAGTTTGGCTTATCTTTATGGTAAATTTGAAGCTTATCGAGAAGCAACATTTTCTATATTGTAGATATCTCGTTCAACAATGTGAATAACATCATTCATAATTCACTATACAAATACATTTATTCAGTGCGCATCTGTGGTGCGAGTGGTTTGGCATAATATAAAGGTCACTTGTTTCGTGCTTAATCTAGTCAATTTCTATAATTTAACATTGCAATGTGTATCGATAACATTGTAAATGAACTCAAAAAGGAAACGATTTTTGTTCACCAATTGTCGGCGAATGTAATGTGTTTTTTGTGCAAAGATCGGTTCGCTGACCAGTGATACTAATGGGAATTAATGGCAAGCTAGTTTTAGACTAACGAAGCTAAATATTAACAATTAAGGTTGTGGTTGGAGTGTAAATTAGTGCCTTTTACAATAATAGTGATGATAAATAATTAACGAGTGCGTTTTACATTGTCAATTGAGGCAATAATTACTTATTTTAATTAACAAATAACAAAATGTCCCAAGTTGTGTCCTCTCAGCCGTCGGCAACATCGCCGTATCAGCCAACAGAGATCCAGGACACAGCTAATGTCAAAAATCCACCAAGAATATCAGCAACGATGGAAACCCACCAGGGTGACGACGACTGCTGTTTTTCTACCCGCGACGGCAGTAACCAAGGATGTTTCATGTACTACTTTTGTGGATTTTTCTCTAGTATCTGTGGAGGTCTGAAATCATGTACGGAAAGCTGTTTAGATAGCTGTGCAGATAGTCTGATAGATTGCTGCGACGATAAAGACACCAAAACTAAGAACCAAAATCGGCGAATGCGATACGGCCATTCTCGCGGTATTGGCTCCAACAATTATAACAAATATTATCGCAATGACAATACTTGGGATGTAGATGCTTTTCAAGGGAATAACTCGAGTTTAGAAGAAAGTCCTTCCGATTACTATACCAGTGACAATTACTCGAATAGTCATAAAACTGGTGTACATCACTCTAGTTGTCATGATACCGATATCCATCACTCGAGTAGTCACGACACCGGTATCCATCACTCGAGTAGTCATGACACCGGTGGCCATCACTCGAGTAGTCATGATACCGGTGGCCATCACTACAGTACCCATAATACAGATGTCTGCTACACTAGTAGCCACGATACAGGTGGTGGGTGGGATTCAGGTGGTGGGTGGGACTCAGGTGGTGGTTGCGACTCGGGCGGCGGCGATTGTGGTAATGATTAGTTCGTAAAATGTAAATTAATTACATATGTATGTGTCATGTTTATGTGCTTATTAGTGTAAGTTCTATGTTATAAATAACGTGTAATGTATTATTCTGTGTCTCATTTACAAAATCTCATTTAAAAAAAAGTACATTATTGTCTGGCCCAAAGCAGGAAAATAATAATTAAACTTAATGGGTCATAATTAAATTATTTGTAAAACATAAATCATTTTATATATTATTATTGAGGATAGCTTGACGTCCGTTTCGTGGGCTCTTTGTTATAATTAGCCAGCTACCTATTATATGTGCCTTTAACTGTTTATAAAACCATATGAAATTAAACTGCTATATACGGATTTTAATTTCAAAATTTTGTAATAAAGTGTCAAATAAACAACGCGATAAAATCCGTATATAGCAGTTTAATTTCAATGAATAATATTCGCGTAAATAGAAGACAATATTATGAAAACCATATGACTTATATATTTAGCATTCATCATTAATAAGTGAATAAATGAATAGTATTATAGATTTCAGTTCTGAGCATACCTACCAACCAGTAACAACGCCCCACCAAAAAACCAAAAGATTCGAAAATTAAAATCACGTATTCGTTTATTGATTTTATTGTTGTAAAAGTATTCGGATATTCGAATGTCAATTTTATGTGTAGTTAGAGTTAATAACATCCAAAACAAAAGATCGTCCACAAAAGTATGCAATGATAATAAAGACGATCTTTCCAATCTTTTAATTTATTTTATTTAATAAATTCTCATTCATACGTTCGAATGTTATCCTAATATTCGCGCATCTGTACCAAGATTTTAATTGGTAAAACATTTATAATAGAAATATATTCAATATAAAATAATGCAGATCGGATAATCTTTAAGTAAAAACACTTGATCCATGGACATATTGGTGTAAAAGCTTACACCAAGTATATAATATATATAACCATACAAGCGTAAGCACGCTTATGGAGAAAATAAGTAAAGCTATCCTTAGAAGACAATTCGTATTTAATATATCAAGTTTAGTAACATGAGGAATGATGTATTCTGTTTTAAAAGGTTCTTCAAGGTATCTTAAACAAAATAATTATCAAATTGTATTGCACTTTATATTTGACGTTTATTAAACTAGACCGAAATACAATTTTGGACAGTTGCTATGTCGAGATTTGGTCCTCCGAACCTAATATTTCTAAAAGTGTTTCTAGGGTAAACATCTTACACCAAACACATTGAACTAATAAACAAAATGTTTTAAATCTCATATCACCAATCAAACATGAAGATTGCCATTTGATAGTAAAAGTAAAAGTCATTGGGTTTTTGCCTATTACGGTATACGATTTTAATTAATTATGATTTAATTGGATCGAATATTGTCTAAAAATATGCACGTAGCTTTTTCTGTTACCTTATTATTTTGATCGTTCACTGAGTTACGGTTGAACAGTTCCTCTTCAGATAATTGAATAACTACTGCAGCAAGCTGATTGATTGATTAACTCCAGCAATCGATTGATTTATTGATTTTACAGTATTGTCACTAAAGTTCAATGTTCAATCATATTATTTTTTTTCCTTTATTTCGTTTAAGGGTTTTTATACACATCGCACTCTTAATAAAACAGAGACTCATCTCAGTATTTTGGATTAAACAAATTTGAACTCTATTGCAATGATTTAACACAAATATAATATTTGAATTTAACATATACAATTAGAGTTCAAATAGCCTTACTTTCAAATTTCGAGTTACGTCGCTGTTTTATTAAGAGTGCGACATGTACACGCCAACCCTATTGTATCTTATACCATAACTGCACGCAAAAACAAAGTATGACAATTTATATAACGAAACACATACATTATTGGTGTGTGATATTTGCCAATACGAAAAGTCTATTCTTGATGACTTTTACTTACAATCTGACGGTATACATACTACTTCTGAAATACATTAATTAAAAATACAATCGCGACGTTCCAATCCAATTTTAAAACGGTGTAAATACGCCAGTGTGCCTTCAATCAATGTGCCAAATAATTCAGTTCCACATCTATTATTACCTACATTTTAGACAGTAACTAAAATATGAAAGTAAACAATGGTTTCCTGTAAACATGCGCACACAATTTAAACTTCCGCAATAAAAATAGACATGGAGAAATAAATGTACGCACACGAAAACCAATATATTTCGGATAATGGTTAGCGCATGTTTTTATCTACCAACGATACATCTATCATGCTAAAACGATGTTCCTATTAAATCATTGTTATATATTTAGCCAATCAGCGTACAAGTTTTCATTCTTTCAAAACATACTGGAGCTTTTGTAAAGCTCGTTTGTTACCAAAAATTCGATCCTTAGCAAACGTCTTTGGACCTTGACAAAGATTAGAGATCATCAAATTATCCTACGATATATTATTACAATTACCGAGCTTAGAACTAGTCGGGTGCGTATTCGAACGGTTTCCTAATAGATTTGTGTACAAAGCGGTAGAACTTCCGCTTTCTGCAGAGGATGCAACTCACGTATTTGTATAGTGATGTTGACGTGATTCGAATAAAATTCGAATACCAGTCTGCAGATCTCCACTTATACGTAATGCAATTAACACACAAAAGTATAGCCTCTGTATGTGATAATCACCGTCTATAGACGTATGTATAGGGCAATGTTCTTGGATTTTTCTGTTTGGAAATTCTCATCAGCAGCACGTACGTCTGGCTACGTCTACCTGGCGATGACAATAGGCTCGCTCGCTATTACGTGGGAATTAATACTACTAAACGAAATGTGCTAAAATACACATCTGTTGTGTCCCCCACAGGGATTCACTGGTAATGTAGATTACCTATTATTTACATACCTAAACATCACAATAGAAAATTGTCAAAAACAATATTTTGTAAGACATTTATCTATAGTACTTTTTGACGCGGACGGTATTATAACTGCCGTTTTCTACGCATAGTTATTATAAGAATAATATGTAAGAATTTTATACAATACCTTGTTTATATGTAGGTACATCACAATATTCGCGTTTCTTGCGGTTGTAATAAAAAATATATTCAAGCATTTTTGTACTTATATTTTTTATGTTGTGTAATAAAATTGGTACTTAAATTTATCTTGTTTTATTAATTAAGAATGGATTTTGATAATGTATCTTAAAATCATTATCTCAGATGTCTACTGCTGGATGTAGACCTCTCCCAAGTATTTTCACATAGACCGATCTCGAGCCGCCTGCATACACCGTAAGTATTTTAAAAACCCATAAATAAATTTCTGGAAACATTCTAAATTGGAAACGGATGGCTTAGTGGTTTAAGTGGTCACCAAGCCTCTGCTGGCGCGTCGTGTGTTGTAGGTTCGATCCCCACACGGGACAAAAACTTGTGTGATCCACAAATGGTTGTTCCGAGTCTGGGTGTTCTTTGTGTCCGTTGTTTGAATGTTTGTAAAGTCCCCCGCGACACAGGAATTATTCCTAGTGCGAGAGTTGTCCTTTTTATAACTAATAACTATGTATATAAAAGAGTTTGAATGTTTGCGGTTTTGGAGTGAATTAATTCCGTTACTCATTAATAGATGTCACTTTAAGATTTAATCTTTACCTACCTAATGATTACGTGCCTGACATATTTGACGTATATTTTGGATGTGTTTAAAGTAATGTTATGTATAAGAATACATAACATTACTTTGAATACAAATACATTAAATATAAAAAACAGTAGGTGCCTACTATCAAATTCCACATGTACGAAGTAGCGGCCAAAAGCTAGAGTAATAAAACACGCTTCAGTAAATTTTGTTTAGCGAGGCGTGTAATTATAATAATAGGTGCCTATGTGCACAAAATGCGATACCTAGTTACCATAGTCAAGGCCGCAGCGTATTACGTAGCTCATATTACTTATGTACTTGCGAGTATATTAAATTTAAGAGCTATTTACAGAAATTAACTTATGAAGAAACTGGAAACTTATTTACAATAGTAAAGTAGCTCTCTCTTTCATTCACTCATACATACTACACACAGAGGTTACAGCTCTACACCAATTTTAATATTATCATTATATTCTTTTATTTTTCCATCTCATTAAATTATTTTTATGTACACAATAATGTTCTTAATCGCCTAAAGCTTAGAGTCGTATTGTTTGAGATAAGCGCTGTCGGCCGAAGTACACAATAAAAAGTATAATCTATAATGTATTAGTATTGAATACATGTTTGTATAATTAAGAATAAGTAAATATTAAATTTAAAATATTGATGTATTTATACTTAGGTACTCTAATAAAATTCAAATATAATTCAGCACATGGCTAGTTTGTTCTAAGATTATAGAGATTAGGTACTAGCTGCCCGGACAGACTTCGTTCTTTCAAAAGTAATTTTTCTTTTTTTTATGTTTATTTTATCACTAAGGGGTATAAAAAATATATAGTAGCCGATTCTCAGACCTACTAAATATGCATATAAAATTTCATAAAAATCGGTCAAGCCGTTTCGGAGGAGTATGGTAACTAACATTGTGACACGAGAATTTTATATATAAGATATAATCGAATACTCATTAAGTCATTATTAAAGATAGGCGTTTCCTTCAATAATAATTATTTTAATTTTATTATGTAGCAAGCTTAAGATTATATATATTTAGAAAATTGATAGTCGTAGTAAGTACCTATTACAGTCTTGGTCTCAGTCACAGAATACAAAACCATATTAGCCTAGCACGTAAAGGTTTATGCACGCCGCCGTACTAAGTTCTATCAGCAACACATGTAGGTAGATACACACTTGCAAAATTTCTATCTCCTGTAACTTTCAGAATGAGCAGCGATAGCTCAGTGGGGAGACCAACAGACTGCAATGCAAAGTTATCTATCCCTATCTTATGTGGGGGCCAGTCAGTGCAGACCGGCGACACTTCGACCCAGTGGGTTCTTTTGTGTCCACACTCTCCCAATAACGACTGCCATAGATGTTCATGGCAGCCGGGCCCGACGGCTTAACGTGGTCTCCGAGGCACGGAGCAGGCGATAATTGTCAATCAATACGCACATAATTTCGAAAAGTCATATAACTTCCGAAAGTCAGAGGTGCGCGACGTGGGTTCGAACCCGAGACCCTCTGCATTGCAGTCTGTTGGTCTCCCCACTGAGCTTTCGGTGCTCTCGCGTAAATGTACGTTAGATTAGTACCTAACCTACGGCGAAAAGGGACCTATGACCTTTTCTGTTTCCTTGATATATCTAAACGTATGAGCCGAACCATTCTAATTAAATAAATGATACGTTGTATGCGAATTTTTATGATTATCGGTCGAGTAGTTAAGGCGTGAAAGCATAACAAACAAACTCACATTCACATTTATATTATTAGTTTGGATGTCTATTTTACTATGAAACTATTTTTGTTCTAAATAGCTTTAATTAGATTAATTGGTAATGTAATATAATCGTTGGAATTAAATAAATGAATATCTAAATACTTCTTTGTAACACGAATTAGACTACATCTCTCTCCTTCATTCAAATTAAGCTGGGTCGTTACTAGAACGACACGTTTGGATGCAATATATGGATGTTACTTTTTGATAATAATAACTCCCGCAAAAGTAATAATACCTGTGTCAAAGGCATCCTTAAGACTGCGCCGAGCGTAAGACAGATAATGACAGAGCTTGTGCGGCGCATATTTAAATCGGCGCGCAGCCGCCATAGTAAAATTGTATGGAGGATTTGAAGTGCTTTTTTGATAAATATGTATCTTTATTGTCAACCAATAACTTAAATATTTGGGACGGACAAATTGTAATATAACTATTTATGTTTCGTTTAAGCTGTAAAATAGTATACATTTCTACTGTTATAATCTAAACATCACTTAACACGAGATTACGTTTTTGCATTTTTCATGCAAATTTACGTAATTTTGTGGGCGAAAATATTAATTATTTAATTTTTTTTACACGGAGTTATTGTAAACATTCATTGTTATGGTAAATGTATATTTCATATTTGTATTAAACATAAAGTGTTGATTTTATTCACTTAACTGTGACCGCCTGTTTTGGCACAATTTGCTCGGCGCAGTCTTAAGTACATTTTACAATGAACAAACCCAGACCCGGATCACCAAATCCGTTGGTTGGCGATGTGGATCATCAAACTTTTGTCCCATATGATGATTGCCTACAACACTTCCCGTGGCAGCAACGCGACGATTTAAACCACTACGCCAAGCGCGCAGTCAGTACTAATCAATCAGTAGCCAAGACATGATCGCATGTCTGACATATATATTTTGCACTTAAAAGTGTCGTTGCAAGTATCGGCTACAGGCCAGTTTCAATATTCAAAAACCAAAACGCTTAACCGTTTAACTGTTAATTTATGACACAGTAATAATAATAATAATAAATACTTTATTTCCCAAACACAGGTCAGGTTAAGAGCACCTTGAACCGACGGACGTGTAGTGTGTAGTCTCTGCCTACCCCTCTGGGAAACAGGCGTGAATCTATGTATGTATGTACGTACATATACAAAAGTATGAATACATAAAAGTAAAATATAAAAATAAAAGTAAATATAAAATACTTTACTTTAGATTTTAAAATCTAAAGTAAAATCTACACTTATAAAATGTCCCTTGTTTCGGTATGCCTTACGACGCTCATAGCCAGTTGCACTCACTGATCGGTAAGCGATTAGCGAGGTTAAGTAACGTTGGGTGCGGTCAGCCTATAGATGGGTAACCGCTTAGTAGTATTTCATCTGAGCGTCTCCGTGCTTCGGAGGGCACGTAAAAAGTCAGTCCCAGTTGTTGCCAAATTGACAGCAGTCGTTAAGCTATGTCAGAGGCCTACGAGCGGCTTGAACAACTTTTGACAACAGGTTGACCACTAACCACACAAAAAGAAGAAGAATACGGCAAAGACCTCCTCCAACTCTTTCCAGTGCATTCTGTCTGCCGCCACTCTTATCTACAGGGGATTGACACAGTAATTACCCTATGAAAAAAAATTATGTCAAAATTTAATAGCCAGTAATTACAACGACTCGTTTTTATATATTTAAACCTATTCTAGATGAGTCACAAAGCAAGTCACCTCGTTTAACCAACGAAATACTTGAGATGTCTCTTCTAGTACGTACTACATATTAAATCAATATTGATGACCCAATTTGCAGAAGCACTCACTGCACCGAATGTTAACTTATTTATACGCAAATAATGTTGCCGAAATAGCTTTGTACGAATGCATTTGCATTTGGTATGGCTTACTGCCAACGAGTAAGGACGACTTATCAATACAATTTTCGCAGTAAGTATATTGTGAGTAAAACCAGAAATATCCGTCTTCCCAGGATTTCGTATTAAAGCCAAAACGGCTGAGCAATTAGACTGTATAAAACTAATATAATGTTGCCCTGCAAACCGATTACGGTTTTGTGGTGGTGGTGTGGGAATTAGGGCCACGGCAGCCAATCGTATAAACTCTGAAACTGCTCAACCGATTTTAGTAATATACAAGTAGTTTTCCCGCGGTTTCACCCGCGTATGTCCCGTACCCGTGTGAATATCGGGTTTCACCCCTTTTACCCCCTTCAGGGTGGAATTTCCAAAAATCCTCTATTGGTGCTCCCATACACTCTCCAAGAAACATACATGCCAAATTTCAGCTTCTTGCGTTCACTAGTTTCGGCTATGCGTTGTCTGTCAGTCACTCAGTAACGGAAGAGTTTTATATATATAGATTTATTTCACCGTTGGAAAGCTATTTTATTCAGAAGTAGCATAGGCTTATAACACCATGCTACCCATGCTACGGGTCACGGAAGCGGAGCAGTGATCATAAAAACGTGAGGTACGCAAGGTTTACAAATGCAACTTGTAATATACCTACCACCTAGAAGATAAGTGTTATGCTCTGCTGCCTTTATTCTTCGATTGTGCAAGCTAGTCAAACACTATGGTGATTCCGTAGTTACGTAGATCCTACTTCCGTGAATCAATAAAATAAACACCTTCATCGTAAATCATTACTATTTAAAACTAACTCTATTTCTTTATTGATGAAAGGCAACCTATGTCCTTTCTATACCCCTGACAACGTGTAAACGAAATTTCTTGATGATCGGTCGAGCAGTTAAGACGTGAAATCGTAACAAACAAACTCACATCATTTATTTACTATATTACTTATACATTTTTATAATTAACAGGCTTCCGCACTAAGGTTGATGCTTGTATCGCGGTAAGATTACTTTTTCTTTAATTATAGGTATCAATAACTATTAAGTGGAGGCAATGTTTGCTGTAAATAATTGGATGTACATAACTTTTTCTACAAAGCCCTATGCTATGTTTTCATGATGTGACTAGACTTTGTCCGCGGCTTCGCTCGCGTGAATGTTTTTACAACAAACTTCCATCCCTCGGGAACGGTACTTTTTCAGGATAAAAGGTAACCTATGTCCTTTTCTGTAACCCTGATAATGCGAAATTTCATGTACAGTAGATAAGGCGTGAAAGTATTACAAACAAAAAAACTTACATACGCATTTATAATCTTAGTAAGGATGTCTATGAGATTGCACCTACATATGTTTGCGCACACACATATGCACTGTATTAATATCTCCTGCACTTGGCCAGTCTCCGTCGAGATTGGCCGCCGTGACCGAAATTCGGTCAGGAAGACATTATTATTAATACGTCCTTCAAATAAGCCCGTACGTTATTGTTTCACGCTGTTTATGCGTCACAATAATTAAAAGGTAGAGAGATGTGTGATACTGGCACTATAAATAAACCGTGACAAGCAAGCAATGAGGTTTATATGCGACGGGTCAATAACCTCTGATTATGATGACTGGACCTACATGGTCACAATTTTATTTATGCATTACCGTAGATTGGTTAACAGAAAGAAATTATTTACTGACGAGATTTTTTTACTGTTGAGCAATGTTTTAACAAGCAGAATTACTGAGTTTATGCTCAAAGCACTATAGAAGTTTCCCAATTAGTTAGCAGAGTACAACGCGAATATTATCCGACTTCAGTGATGGTTTGGTGGGATGTTAGCTATCAAGGAGTGACTGAACCATATTTTTTTGTGAAAACGGTGGCAATACCTCAAGAAGACACTTGTGCTGATACAAGTGTATCCCGCGCGAGGAGTGTTGTGGGTTCGAATCCCACACGGGACAAAAATTTGTGTGATCCATAAATAGTTGTTCCGAGTCTAGAAGTTTCTTTCTTTTTTTATGTTGCTCGCCAAAATGACCACACTCCACCTGATGGTAAGTCAGTCATGTGATCTAAGAACAATGGCCTCCACATCATCCTCATAGCAGCTGAGGCGATGTTGAGGTCTCTACTTTAACGGCCTGAGAAGGTGCTTTTCCACGCCCCGCTTAAAGGACCCAGGATTGAAGGAAGATGAAAGAAGGAAAGAAAGAGAAATTTATTTGCACAGAATACAGGTGGTATGGAATATATCCTGAACTATTCACCATTGTTAAATCGGGTATTTAGCAATGGTGAATAGTCCAGGCCATATTCTGCCTGTATTAGGCATGCAAATATTAATAATCATATAAAACAATTAAAATATTAGTAACAAGATTTTGAATATTTATCATTATTATATAACATTATATTAAAATTTACAAATAATCAGATTCATAAGTTTTTTACGTTGCATGAACTCTTCTTTCGTATAAGCCAATTTCTTAACTTAAGTTTAAAATACGTGCCTTGGCAGAAAACTCCATGTCTTGATCGTTCAGCAGAGGTATGAGGACCCAAACTTGTTGGTGCGCGCTCTACTCGACTCTACCGTATAAGGATGTTCTTTGCGTCAGTTGTTTGAATGTATACCCCCCGATAGAAGAATTATTTCTAGTGCGGGAGTTTGACTACGCCAAGAAAAAAAAAGTGCCTCGGTGACACAGCGGTAGTTAATGCAATTATTGTGCATGAGGGTTCGAGTTTGTTGCCTGAGTGGGGTAAAGTATTATTGAGTTTTCAGTGAAGGAATTTTCAGTAGCAGTACGGCGTTTGGTACGGTACTCTAATAATAATAATAATAATATTCTACCACATACACACAACACTGTCTAGCCCAAACTAAGCAGAGCTTGTACTATGGGTACTAGACAATGGATAAACATACTTATATACTTTTTTTTTTTGTAAATACATACATATTATACATAGAAACACCCAGACCAAGACAAACATCCATGTTCATGCACACAAATGTTTGACTTGTGCGGGAATCGAATAAGGCAATAGACCCTATTACGTGGGACCATAGCAAAATTTGTGTGCAGCACAGGTGTGTTATAGGTATCAGACGGCCTCGATGGCGTAGTGGTTAGTGTAACGATTGCCAGGCCTGAGTTCGCGGGTTCGATTCCCGCACAAGTCAAACATGGATGTTTGTCTTGGTCTGGGTGTTTCTATGTATAATATGTACATATTTACCAAAACAAAGTATATATGTACTTATGTATGTTTATCCACTGTCTAGTACAAGCTCTGCTTAGTTTGGACTCGATGGTGTTGTGTGTATGTGATAGAATATTATATTATATATTATTATATTATATCTGCCAGTATATTTAATCTTTTCTTTTTTGTTATATACATATTTTTCTTTCTTATAACGGCAATATCGGCGCTTAAATATATATTATGTGTGTATTGATAGGTCGGTAGAACCATAAAGCTATTATAGGATGAAGTCAGATCTGATGACGTCACTTGCCAATTGCGTTTTATATATAGGAATCGAGAATTGATTGTACTGGTTTGCCTTGTTAATATTATAAGTTAATCCTAAAGCGCAGTAATAGCTTCATATAGCAACTAGCTGTTACCCGCGACATCGCCCGCGTGGAATTGATCAAAAGTGATATAGGTAATTTTCTTTGTCAAAGTCAAAGCCAAAAGTCATTTATTCATTTAGGTCACAAAGTAACACTTATGAACGTCAAAATATATAGGTTAGTGAGTTTACTAAGTTACTGAAGCTACATTTAGGTTAGTTGCTAGGTTCAGGCAAAGGGTAGAACCTATAAGAAGAAACCATCAAGAAACTCACGGCCACTCTTTTAAATCGCCAATTAAATATAATTTCAGTATTTTACAACTCATATCAACAAGGTGTTGCAACCATTATACCTTATTAAAAAACTAAAGATAATAACAATAATAAGTTAATAATATTATAAAGATTAAATAATTTGAATCTAGTTATATTTTTCAATATAAATCTAAAATAGGCAGTAGGATGGCATGATGGCTCATACACTTACACTCTGTGACAATGCAAAGGCAGTCCGTGACTAAATGCGGTTGTGGATTTGTATTTTTCAATATTTATCAAAATGAGAAGCAAGATACTTGATAACATCACATATAATCACGAGGTACCTTTACATTACTAAATTGACTTATAGGTAATACCGATCTTTGAATCCTGAATGCAACAAGCTACTAATGCCATGAGATTTTGTCAGTTAAGTAGTCGTTGACTGAATAATAACCCTTCCGAATGAGCTGTATTTTAACCACAACTTTTTGCGAAATCCTTCTTTTCTTAAATAAAAGTAGCCTTCGTTACTTCTTATAACATCAGCTATCCAGCCGTTTCAGAGATTAGTCGCACAAATAGACAGAAAAACAAAAATTTGAAAAATTTATCTTTTTATAGAATTTTATAGATTACATTTTAATTTTAGCCTTTAACTTACATTCAGGGTTACATAACAAAAAAGATATCAAAGAAGTGTTAGTATTTCTTGACATGGCACTTGGAAAATCATCACAGAGGACACAAAAATAATATTGGAAGACAGAATGACAATTCTTTCAATTTTATTTTGCGTATCTACAGTATTAAAATTGCTTTCCTTAGAAATTTTTATATAATTTTCTGGCCAACTCCTGCCCCGCCAGCCATTTTAAAATCATATACTTATTCTATTTGTTTCTTAGTGTCATAATTACGGAAGTCAACACGAACACAGACAAAATTATTTTAATAAGGCATAATGTTCGCCTCCTGTTATGACGGCCATAAACTATACTTGTTACAATGTTGTGGCACTCATATTTTCTATTTTTTTACGTTGGTGTATGCATTGACGCATAGCTCTCCGCGGGGAGATGGAGAGGTTACGTCGAACTCATCGGGGGAAGATGACGAAACCTACGAAACCTTCCTCGACATAACCGGAGTCGGCGCGCGGCGGGGCCGCACGAATCACTTTCACATGCAATCGTTACATTATAATAATTATACGCATTTCTGCCAAGCGAGCCGGAAAACATTTTTCTTTTCTTATTGGAACTGTGGAAAACCCACGATACATTATACTAATGTTGAAATACCAGTATTCCTACTGTTGTGTTTCGTTAGGTGAGTGAGAGTGCGGGAGGCCCAATCACCCTCTTTTCCCCTTCCGACTTCTTCTCTTTCCCACTTCCTTATATATATATATATATACGTATATATGTATATACTATATATACGTATATATACGTCTATATTATGTATATATATCTATGTATGTCTATGTATCTATAGACTATAGTTATTTTATTATAGTTTTTATTCACTAACGAACTAATACTAATAAAAGTATAACTATACCGTATAGTATAGTATAACACACAAGCACACGCATACTCACACATGTATATACATAAACGCACATGCACACGCACATACATGCATTCGCACACACACACACACACACACGAACAAGTACACGTAGCTTATTATAATACGACTTATGTTCGTCGTTCAAACATCATAAAAACTGTATGAACATAATTATTGTAAACAATTTAGGTACTTGCTGTGGCCTGATACCCATAATTCAAGTTAGATCTTACTAAATGCTTCAGTGTTGCTAAATGCTTTTGGAAATAAATACTTATTATTATTATCACCTTTATTTACCATCCCTCAATAAAAATTAAATTTTTAGATATATTTATAAAAAAACACATTTAAAAATATAAAAATTATGGAGACCCATCGGTACCGAGACAAGGTCCAAGCTGTCGGTGGTTACTTGGTTAGGGGTCCAGAGAGAGGAAGCTCCTCATTATGCGTGCCGTATCTACGAGGACCGCCTTCTGCATCTGACCCCTGACCCAAGCACCTAACGCGTGCCTCTTAAGATGTTGGTCGAGGCTCTTGGCTATAAGACCGTTCACCGTTATTATTACTATCATTATTAACTAACTTAAATACTTAAAATATTAAATACCACATATAAAAAAGTATTTAATATCAATAAAAAAATTTACATCATAAAATTCCTTCGCATCACAGTGGACTATAGTAATATACCCAGAAGACTGCATTGCATTGCCAAGTTGCCAGGCAATGCTTATTATTTCCGCGAAATAAAGATCAGTCTTGTTGACATTGTCGATCAGCCTTTTCGCTATTTTCTATATAGAGCACCAGCACTGAGACGCATGACCGTTTTGACCCCATATAGCAGCAACGGCATTTTATTCTAGCATATCGCACTCTTAATGAAAGAGAGACTTATCTGAGTATTTTGGATTATACCAATTTAAACTCTATTGCAATTGCTTAAGACAAATATAATAATACAATTTATAGTCACACAATTATAGTTCAAATTGCCTAACGTCCACTAACGCAGTTGGCAACATAGTCCACAATCTGTAGTAGCAGGCATACAAAACAACTGATTCATTTTATATGACCGCATCCTCATTCCGTTCCAATACAAAACAGGAAAACATACATAACTGATTATGCTTATTCTGAGCGTTATACGACCAACATTTGATATTTTCCTCATAGTTGGTGGCAGAATCTGTCGATCTGATTCATTCATTCGCTGTTTGTGTAATATAGAACATGAGAGTTACCAGTTACTTGCTTAAACTGTTAGTAATGAATTACACTTCAATATAAATTATTGACTATTAAACAAAGTGCATTTAGAAACGTTTGTGGGCTGACTAAAGCAGTGAACCGAACATCAGTGTCATTTTAAGTGCAACCTAGAGTTTGTTTACAAAAACAATTATTATAGTGTATAGATCTTCAAAGTGGTATAATTAAAATGGTAACAGTACTAACTGCAAAATAATAAATTGTAATAGTCTGCTAAATAAAGAACAATGTCGAGTGTGGTTTCTGAGCAACAGTCCACGCCACCGACTGTAGTAATCCAGGATACTGCCGAAAGAAACACACCACCAACGATAACATCAACTGCAGAAGGTCAAGATGGTGGTAACTACCACCCTCAACAACGCCAAGGATGCTTTTTATCCTGCTGTTGTGATTTTCTGTCCAATATATGTAGAAATATGAAGATGTGGCGTAAAGAAGATGAGGCAACGGCTATAGTGACTAGCACTAATAAAAATCGACGTGAAAGGTACAGAAAGAAAGGCTCGATCGATTTAGATGCTGACGATGGTGATAATGACAGTATCTGGTCAGCTGATCTTGCCAAGGATCTGGATGGATCGCAAAACACGGGCTGTGATGATCATAACAAGCGAAACTCGAATCGTTCCGACGACCAAGCAATCAACTCTAACGCTAAAAGTCACGACTCGGGAACACATCATACTGGTGAACGAGTGTCCGGTGAAAATCATTCCAAAGATAATCACGACAATGGTATCCAGACCATTGGACATGACACCAGTGCAAATCAGTCGAACCAAAATCACTCCGGTGAGCATGACGCTTGTGTAAATAAGTCAACCGAAAATAACTCCAGTGGAAATCACACTAGTGTGCACGACTCTTGTGCAAATAATTCCACCACAAATCAATTCGTAGCACATCACTCTAGTGGAGATCATTCCAGCGGAAATCAATCCAGTGGAAATCACTCCAGCGGAATTTACTTCAGTGGAACTCACTCCAGCGGAACTCACTCCAGCGGAAATCATTCCAGCGGAAATCACTCCAGCGGACATCATTCCAGCGGACTTTTTTCTAGTGGGCAATCCTCTGGCGGGCATACTGCCAGTGCACATCATAGTGACGGACATTCTAGTAGCCATTACGGCGGCTGTCATGACTCGGGCGGAGGTTTTGGTGAATCGGGCGGCGATTATGGTGATTCCGGCGGGGCTGGCGGTGATTAGTATGTCGATTAATAGCCAAGTTGTATGTTTAAGTTACTAATAAAACAATATATATATTTATATATATATAAATATAAATCATTTAATTTAATGTAATAAGTTGTAATAGGTATATTTTTTTTGTAGCTCATTTACAATCCAAAGTTGTCACCAAAGGATGCCTGTGTTAAAAATACTTATTAAACCATATTGTTTAAGTAAACATTTAATTATATTTTACTAGCTATTTAATGACTTTTATTTTGTAATAACTTTTAATATAATTTTGCGTCTGCGTTCAATGTTGTGGGTTCGAACCCCACAAAGAAAAATACTTTTTGTGCAATGCAAATGATTGTTCTGAGTCTGGGAGTTCTTTGTGTCCGTTGTTTGAATGTTTGTAAAGTCCCCCGCGACACAGGATTTAATCCTAGTACGCGAGAAGAAAAAAAAGGTTAAGAGCTAGGGGCATCACCTGTCTGTGCTTTAAACTTTGAATCATTTAAAATATCATCAAAATCGATTCAAGTAACCAACAAATAAATAATAACCAATTATTTCGCGTGACATACCTAGATGCATACATAAATACCTTATAGACTAACATACATACAATTTGTGTTAGTATTTATATAACTTATTAACTATGTTAATAATGCTTTACTTGCACTCTACTGTTGTGCGTTCATGACTCATGTGGCACTTGTCCACGGAAGCGACGGAACACCACACCCTTCAGCCAAAAGTCCTCTTTTATGAATACGGGTCGGGACTCGCACCACGAACGCCTTGAAGTAGACGTTGCGACGCGATTCCAGCAGCTGTACTCTTGGCATGTACTTAGACTTCTGGCGTACATACTCCGCGCCGTCCTCCGCCTTAGTGGTGTAGTGCAGGCGAGAGATGTACATATTATATAGATGCCTTGTTAGGTCTCACTACTGTTGTAGTGTCTAAACATACACAGACTCACGACTATATCCACGAAGGGTTAACAGAGGTGTATTAACACCTACATTTTACATTTTACAGTTCTCGAAGATATGTGAAGTCTGCCATCCCGCACTAGGCCAGCGTTGTGGACTATGGCCTGACCCTACTCACGCTGAGAAACACGTGCCCAGTAGTGGAACAGTTTAAAACAGGGCTGATATCCTTACTAATATTATAAATTCGAAAGTAACTCTGCCTGTATGTTACCTTTTCACAGTTGAACCGCTTACCTGATTTAGTTGAAATTTGTTACAAATATAGTTTAAAACCTGGAGAAGGACATAGGTTACTATTTATTGATGTAGGTATCACGCGGGCGGTGGCGCTTGCGAAAGCTAGTTATAAATAAAAAGAGAAGTCTGACTCACGGGTAAATCCATTATTATTTAAGACGTAAACAAGAAATTATTTCGGAATTGCCACCGGAAAGGAAATAATTCGAATTTACTATTTAAAGTTTCCTTGTAACTTGTTGAAGTCTCGATTATAATAAATATGTAACATTATAATATAATTATAATAAATGTGACTTTGAGGCTGCCTTTCCACTAAAGATATGCAGTAGCTAAGGTGTGACGCAGGTTAAAGGAGAACTACAAAACTATCACCCGATTTCTATAAAGCAAGATCAACACATACATATATTACTTGGTAGACGTTAACACAGCGATGGGCAACTGTAGAACTGACTCGCAGAGGTCTCGAGTTCGATACCAAGCCGATACGCACCTCTGACAAACAAAGTTATCTACGTAATTATACAGTATATAGTAAATGATCGCTTGCTTTAATGGTGAAGGAAAACATTGAAAGGAAACCTGAATGTCTGAGAGTAAGTTATAACTTATAAGTAAGTAATGTTCTCGAAGATATTAAAAGTCTGCCAACTTGCACTGGGTCAGCGCGGTGCACTATGGCCTAACCCTTCTAACAGTATAATATAATATATAATATAATATAATATTCTACCACATACACACAACACCATCTAGCCCAAACTAAGCAGAACTTGTACTATGGGTACTAGACAATGGATAAACATACATATATACTTTTTTTTTTTTTTGTATATACATACATATTATACATAGAAACACCCAGACCAAGACAAACATCCATGTTCATGCACACAAATGTTTGACTTGTGCGGGAATCGAACCCGCGACCTCAGGCGTGGCAGTCGGTTACACTAACCACTACGCCATCGAGGCCGACATGTATGTATTATTACTAAAATTCACTTGCCCGTGACTTCTTAACCACCCATATATGAACAAAAAGATAACGATTTTAATGCCGAGACAAGCTATACAAATAAATAAAATTGAAGTGTCTGTTTATGATGTCAAAATAACAGCTTTTTACTAACGCTTTTTTAAGCTTTTTACGACAGTGAGAAGAGACCCGTGCTCAGCAGTGGGATAGTTTAATACAGGGATGATATTATATAACCGAAACACTTTGCTTGACCAAGGAATCAAACCTGAGATAGCTGGGCAGTACTATTTACTACCAGTACGTCAAGCAAGACAGTAGGTCACAATACCAACTCTGTACATTTTAATCTATTTTTGTCACACAAGCTAGGCCTACAGACCTCGAACTCGAGACCTCTGCGTGGCAGTCCAACGGTTTCCCACTAGGCTATCGCTGCTGCAGTAAATTCTCAGTAGCTGCACGTCTGAAACTTTGCTTGGCAGACGGCAATAAACTCGCTTCCAATTGAGTGGGTTTTTTTTTGAAAAGACATCTCCCGCTCCCTATTTAAATCCTTTGTTGCGAGGGACTTTACAAACATTTAAACAACGGACACAAAAATCACCCAGACTCCAACAACCATTTGTGGATCACAAAATTTTGTCGTGTGTAGGATTCGAACCACAACACTCGGCGCAGTGGCAGTGGCGAGCCGACCACTTACACCTTTACGTCATCCGTGCATTCATGTCATGTCTTTAAACCATACTTGGCGAAATGTATTAGTTATACATTTCTGCCTACCGTTCTAAGGATATCTATAATAGGCGTAAGGCTTTGTAAGTATGTCTCACATACATAATAATATTCTATCACATACACACAACGCCATCTAGCCCAAACTAAACAGAGCTTGTACTATGGGTACTAGACAATAGATAAACATACATATATACTTTTTTTTGTAAATACCTTTATTTTATACATAGAAACACCCAGACCAAATCAAACATCCATGTTTATGCACACAAATGTTTGATTTTTGCGGGAATCGAACTTGCGACCTCAGGCGTGGCAGTCGGTTACACTAATCACTATGCCATCGAGGCCGCCATGTATGTATTATTACTAAAATTCACTTGCCCGTGACTTCTTAACCACCCATATATGAACAAAAAGATAACGATTTTAATGCCGAGACAAGCTATACAAATAAATAAAATTGAAGTGTCTGTTTATGATGTCAAAATAACAGCTTTTTACTAAATGCATATGAAAATATATACAGTACTTATATAAAAAAAAAACAACATTTATAATTTTTTATTTCTGTATGTGTGTTTGTTTCAGCTAATCTCTGAAACGGCTGGACCGATTTGACGAGGCTTTCGCTGGTACATATCTGATGTTAGAAGAAGTAACTTAGGCAACTTCTATTTTAGGAAAAAATAAGGAACCGCGAAAAGAAAATTAAATATATTTTGTTAAATTCTACGCGGACGAAGTGGTGGGTAACATACATACATAGGTAGGCAAAGACTACGGGTAACAGCGCGTTAATAATACAAACATTCAAACGCTTATACGTATACATACATACATACATAGATTCACGCCTGTTTCCCAGAGGGGTAGGCAGAGACTACGGATTACGCTTATACATATAAAGTACAAAAATTTGGCACATGTCAAGGCATTACTTATAACAATAATATATATTATACTATTGACATTGTACAAGCAACACCGCGATTATCGTAAAAATACATCGTCCTTCAACATAATATTTTATACAGACGGCGAAATGAGCAGATGTCTTTTAAACATAGATATGTATAATTATATTATATGCAGAAAAGAAGCACATAAACTTATCTGCTTATTTTCTACTAGTGCACGAAAAGTAAAGGTTCAGTAACAACCAAATTGGGTCGGTTTTCTATCGTTTTCAAAACAAAATCGATTTAACGAAATCTCTTGCAAAACAGTCAAAACACAATAATTGTTCGAATTATAACTATTTCTTCTACGTAAGCTCATTTTGTTATCTATTACGCTAGTTATTTATAAAAAATTAACACAAGTGCAGCTATTAAGTAATAACAAAATTGTATGAATCAAATTCTCAACGTCGTTTACTATGCAAGTGATAAGACATAATAAAGCTTTTTGATTTCTTTCTGTTTGGACTAAATAAGTTAAATATTTATATAATTAAGTTAAACATTCGTCCAAATAATATACTTGCGTATAAAATACAGGCTGATGAGTATAAACAGTTTTTGGCTTATTCTAGGACATACAAATGGCCTAACAATTAAAAACAGATGAAACATTTGGCCACCTGTCAAAATGCATTCGTTATTAATCTACATATCTATAGATGAGAGGTAAAGAATAATAATCACATCACTTTTTCTGTGTGTCTTATTTTTGTATACCACTTTTTAGACGGCATATTTAGGAACCCAATGCCATAAAAAAACGATCAAAGAAAACTTTTTTATTTTTACTTCTCAGCTACAGATATTTTCACATTATTTGTAAACATTTCAGCTTTGATAAAATTACGTAGGTTGGTCCGGCGGGCGGTTTAGAGATCTTGTTTCACGAGATATGTTTAATTATTACATTCAGTGACGAGTTCACAGCAAAAAAGGATAATTTCACAAAAATCTGCACATAACGTAGTCCATAAAGCACATGTCGAGCAGCATTCATTCTGGGGTTCCTCATCAGCTCTCGTAGGATTATTCGCTTGTTTTAGAGGTTGCATAGTTGTAAAGTCTCGTGCCTCTGACATGTTACTTTGATAATGTCTCGCGATAGTCACAAGTAACCACGGAGTACCCACAACTGTGTCAGGCAATTTACTCTGTATTTTTATTTTATTATATTTTATAATAATATTGAAACTGCATAATTATGCAGATGCACAGTACGTGTTTGTTGAATGCGTCAGGTAACAAAAACTGTTACAATGAAGTACTTGTGAGTTTTATAAAACTTGTTTATATAGATATCACTCGCAGCTAACGTCATGACAAAAGCATAGTGCGGTCCAATCGAAACTATGGCCGCCTGGCGCCATGCTTATTTTGGAATGCTCGTCATAAAGCGCGACATTCAGTGCGCGTAGACGACCTCGACTTTCAAACCAATCCAACGTTGCACATATACCTACCAAAGCTAATTAAATTTAATATATATATTAATTATTATTATATTTACTGTACGGGTTTGAATTGACCGATTTATAATATAACTCACCTCATTACTAAGAGACGCTTAACGGACATGATAATTATTATATTAGATCCAACATAATATTAATTAGAAAGCACATACATTTGCATGTCTTACCACACAGAGCATGTTGATTTAAATCTCATAAATAAATTTATTTTTATCTTTAAAGCTGCGTGTTGCATGTTCATGTTGTTAGCATGTTCCTTCGATCCTGGGTCTCACAAGCAAGCCATGAAAAAGCTTCTCCTTAGGCCGTCAAAGTAGACCTCAGCACCACATCGCATTAGTACGTGATGTGGAGGACTGTACTTGTGGACGACACGTCTGTTTACAGTTACGAGCCCGTTCGCCCCTCAAGGTTCGCCACCTAGTAGGTATTTGTTAGGTTTCTTCTTATCCACCCAAAAATAGGACCGTCTTTCTAAGAAAGGGGCGAAAGTCAAGGGGCGTACGGGCTCATAGCCTGTTTACTATCAAGCGGAGTGTAAGCATTTTAACAGGCAATAAAATTAAAATAAACATCACATTTTAGGTTAAGGTAAAGTTGTGGTAAACGATGCACGAGTTTGTTTCTATTAGAATAATCAAAAGTAAAAAATATTTCATTTGGGTCACAAAGTAACAATTATGAACGTCAAAATTTTATTGCTTAGTGAGTTTACTGAAGATATTGAATTTATATTTATGTCGGATATTGAATTAATTTTAAGCAAAGGTTGAGAGCTTATGAGAGACACCTATTAGACACTCATGGTCATTAACACACAATACTCGGCTCTGCGGCAGTAGCTACTACTATTACCGTGCAGTCAATATATCATATGCGGCGCATACTGTCATAAAAGGCTAATACTTTTTTATGGAAAAAGAAAATATTTACAATTTTGTTATTATATCTGCACAGACGGAGTGGTTTAAGTGGTCGCCTCACCACTGGTACTATGCCGCGTGCTGTGGGTTCGAATCCCACACGGGACAAAACTTAGTGTGTACACAAATGATTGTTCCGAGTCTGGATGTTCTTTGTACCCATTGTTTGAATTTTGTATAACCCCCCGCGACACAGGATGTATTCTAAGAGCGGGGAATTAAAACAAAAGATTGCTTTGTATTAGGTTCGGGTTCAGATTCCACACGGGTCAAAAATGGTGTATCTACTAACAGTTTGTTCCGAGTGTGTACTTCATGTGTGTACGTCACAGCGCGATCGACATGGACGTATCCAACGGACTCGTCTGTGCGTGAATAGCTGGTTTAACAAAAGTGAATGAACTCATCAGACTGCGCGTTTAGTTGCATCTCTACGCATGCGCTGACTGACACTACTTCTTTCAATCGTTTTATTTACGCAGTAAAATATTACAAAGCAATATTTTTGCCGATATATAATGCAAACAATTTGGGAGGTTAGTTCTATCAATAGTACACAGATATAAAGTAACTAATTATATTTTAATCCTTTCAGCTGAGTTTGAAAACACAAAGATTCTAGCTGGATTCTCTACTAGGTTCACGTCGGTAGTACAATGCCTGACATTCGAATCCAGGACCTCTCAATCGCCAGTCGCGTATGCGCGCTTATGCCTTACCCATAGTTCCACCGTCAACTATAAAATAAGTTTATTATCATTATTAAACCGGCGGCTATAGAGAGCGGGGTTTGTTACGCATTTGCCCCTACATTACGTCCCACATTCCAAAATGTTCCTCATTCGCCGTTCTTTTTAAATTATTTCTTTTTCGCTCTAAATTTTTGTACATATGGTTAACAAAACAAAACATGGTTCAAAATTATTTTAAATCTTTCGATGTCAGGCTCGTGATGTCATGTGATCATAAGCCCAAAGTTTTACTGAGAGATCAACGAGGTATTTTAAAATATTTTTCGGCTAACGATACAACAGAAATTTCATACATAAAAAAACAGGCACAAAAAAGGAACATAATCTGGGACGAAAGAGGAATTACATTAAGAAATTAATATTTATTCAAATTTAGGGGCATATCAGGATCATTTTTGGGACGTATGCGTGTTTCTACGCTTGGGACGAAACATGAGGGACGAATGCGGAACTAACCGAGAACGGCCATGAGTTTCTTGTCGATTTTTCTTATGATAATATAAATATATCACCAGGTTAACTACGCACAAACCGCAGGGCAGCTTGTGGTGAGCTGAATGAGAGGCTGCAAGGGCATAAATTTAGAAAGCCCGCGCCGAGTCTTCATTGTCACGAAACCTGTGATGGTGAATCCGGGGTAGCATTGCCCAACACCCCTAGCCACTTGCATCGGTGTTGCCCACTGCTGCTGATAGGTAACTACCTATGGTCGCTATTCTGAAGGCCCATCTAGTAAGTCTACGAGTCATCGTCTACCCATCCGACTTGATACTACTACTATTAGAATATTCAGAGCAGACGCCGTTGTTCATCGATAGGTAGGTAACATTATACCGGTCGATTTAACACCTATCGCTGTAGCCCAGGTATATTAAAATCAATACCTAGAACTGCACATATTAACTCAATGCTTTTAAATTATGTTTTTTCCTTAGTTAAACCTTCTCGTATACAATATTGATATGTTTGTATATATAATTCTTTATCATCGTCTTAAAATTGGACAACAGTTAATGCTATGCATTGATATTGATGACAAAATTTCTTCTGTCCCATCTTATTTCTGGTACTTTAAGAGATAAGGACTTGGCATTAAGCGTTACCTGAAAAATATCAGTCAAGTGCGATACTATCTTACAACATATAGCGGTATAAAAAAAATACATTCTGTGAAAATTTCAGCACATTCATGAGATACAGCCGGCAGACAAACAGACGGACGGACAACAGAGGCTTAGGAATTGGGTCCCGTTGACAACCATTGGGGACAGAATCCTAAGAATGAGAGAACAATCATCATATTATCAATATACACCAATACATTGCACAGTTTTTAACGACTGACTATAAAGTAGCCTCTTATAAAATCTGCATCCTTTTACTGTCATTTGACAATAATATTATATATAATTAAATTATACAACAATACTATCTACTAGATTTAAAAGAAGGTCCTGCGGTTAAAATAACATTTACAAATGTTAAAAAATAAAATTAATTTATTTATTTAAAAATAAGAAAACGATTGTTATTTTATATGGTTAACAAATTCAATAACTAATGTTGTCATTAAAGCTCTCTTGTATCATGTAATACGGTTTGTCAATCAACCAGTTATGTACTTAATTTGTTTTTAAATATTTATAACCATAAATATTAAACCGCGGTAAATGTTTCGATCGCGTTTATGTAAAAACAACACGCCCTAGGCACCCTGGTATGTTCAAAATCTAAACTGGTACTTTCTTGTAACTATATCTTTGATGCCATACCAAAGAAATTTTTATCAAAGAGATCAGTTTTTAATGTAAGTAGTATTTTTGTAAATTTCTCTTCGATTTCAGCTCACCAAATTAAAAAATACGTCTTTCTACAGAAATCTACAACTTCACAAACGTTAAGATTATAATTTTTGTCTTGCAAGAATCAGGTGCAAATATATTTTCTTCACACTTCTATATTAGGGGTTACAGTATGAAATTGCCGATTTGCACTGAAAAATTGAAACTCGTTTTCTCTAAAATGTACCATATTTATTGAATCAAAATATTTACCCTCATTATTTATACATTGCTGCCATCTAAACAGAAGTTCATTTATGCCTTTACGATAGAACTCCGGGGATCTAGATTTGACAAACTGTGTGAAAGCATTTTGTACTGCCTCCTGGGAATAAATATTTTTCACGTACAAAATTATTCAAATCAAGAAAAAAATGGCAGTCCGTTGGAGCAAGGTCTGGCGAGTACGGATTATGACGTATGGTTTCTAACTGCAGCTCCTCTACAGGATACCTCTACAGTTACAACGGTTTCTCGTGCAGTGTGAGGTCTTGCGTAATCATGGAGCAATAATGGTGAAGATCGATTCACGAGTCGGGGCTATTTCACTGCCAGTTTCGCCATCATTGTTCGAAGTTCGGCACAGTAAACATCTGCTGTTATTGCTTGACTAGACCTGAGAAATCTATAGTGAATAACACCATGAAGAGACCACCAAACAGTTACCATTACCTTTTTATTGGTAAGCTTTGCTTTAGGGCACTGTTACGGCGTTTGACCTGGGGTCAGCCATTGCATTTTTCGCTTACGGCTATCGTAAAGAATCCACTTTTCGTCACATGTCACAATTCGATCCAATATTCTATGATTTCTGTACCGATTCAACAAGGCAACACAAGTTTCAACACATTTCTTTCTGTCGATCAGTCAAATCATGAGGCACCAATTGTTCATATTTTTTTATCTTATTGATTTGATGCAAATGAGCCAATATTCAAGGTAGGGTAACATTAAACCATGCCGCTAATTCCTGGGTAGTTTGACTAGGATCGGCTTCCACCATCTTCAATTCAGCGTAATTCACCTGTGTGGGCGGTCTTCCACGTGGTTCGTTCTTCAAGTCGAAGTTTCCATTACGGAAGCGTTTAAACCAAAAACGCACGGTGCGTTCATTAGCAGTCTCCTCTCCAAACGCAGCGTTGATATTGCGAGCCGTTTCTGCCGCGTTAGTTCCACGTCGCAACTCGTATTCAAAAATGACTCGGATTTTCGAAGTATCCATCTTTCCCGTCTAAGCTGAATAAAAAAACAATTGAATGTCGAAAATCAAATGTTGTACATGTTTTAAAAGAAGAATCTTATAGGTATCATGTGAAAAAAGTTTCACTCGAAAATCTTACACCATCAAGTTTTTATGTCAATTCAAAGTATCTATTACTATACAACGGCAACTTCATACTTTAACCCCTGTTATTATTATTATACGCGTTTACTTAAAGTATCGTGAGATTATTTATGATGGAGCCGATATCACAAACCGATGATGGTGTCGCTTCGACTGCCAACCTGACCGAGGCGATATTAAATATAATAAAAGAGACATTACTACAGTTATTCTTCAGCAATAAATTGGATGTTCAAAGGATGTTTTTCATAGATAAAATGTTACTGAAAATCACGATCATAAGTGTTACTTTGTGTCCTCAATAATTTTTGACTAGGTATGAGTTTCCACACTATTCTTGCTCGCATACTTCAGACAGCCTACCTGGCATTTTTTAAATGAACAGATTTGGAGAAATTGATTAGTAAGGGTAATTATCATTGACCTCGTTTTTATATTAAAAAACAAAACAAGATGTTATGTTTTGTACATTTAAATGATGTATTCTCTTAAATAAAGAACACAAACGTAATAATTGATTTTAAATATTTTATGCAATAAAAAAATATTAGATACACCTATATTCCACGAACGCAGACTTTTTTGATTTGTGTGTAGAATGAGAGGGAACGGAACTGCAAGCGCCCATTGTGCAAGCCTTGCGAGATTTGCCGAAGAGACGCACCAAACAATTGCAGTAACTGCACGCAGCTCACGAGCGGCGCATTCGCCAGATCTGGACACACCCTTAAAGCCCCTGCAATGGTAAGAGGTTACCGTAGCCTTTTAAGGCTTGCTATACCAACAGCACTATTCGCCTATGAAAAAAGAATAAGGTAGTTGACTCACATTTTTGTAAATTAAATTAATTAATTATAATGTACAAACTTTATATTCAAAGATTTTTTTGAATCTGCTCATAAATAAAGTAAATAATCACCAGTATTTAATTTTTCAAATCTGCTAGTCGAAATGTCAATGACGGAAATTGGATGCATGATAAAACTGTGACGTTATTGATATTTAAATGCAGCTTTCCAAGGGAGACAGAGACATATACCGACTGCTGTCTTACTTTTATATCCAAACTTAAAATATGAATACTTATTTTGCATCAAAGTTTGATACTGTTTGCACATAAAGATTTATTTTCATTACCATTTGCTCTTGTGTGCAATAATGTCCAATATCGAACACAGGCAACTATACCATGAAAATAATTTAAAACTAGTTAAACTCTTTTATACGGGTTTTATCATAATAAAATATATAAAATGTATTTTGATTTCAATGTAATCTAATATTATAATATTTGCGTAAAAGTAAAACAAAATCGGGGATAGCAATATCAAGATTAACTGTCCAGAATCTTTCTGTAGCTCGCAGTTTAAAATTGTGCCCGGACGGCTACAAGATCGTCTTCTATTACTTTAGACCCCAACCCTCGCTGGCAAAATATGCGTGTGAAACATCTATAGCTACACCTTCTTGAAAAACGCGTGTCACTATGTTGTAAGATTATACGTATAATTATCGCACATATAAAAGATTTCATTTTCCAGATATAATAATATCCTTCAGACTGAATAGCGGTCTAGGCGGCCAATCTTAACGAAGACTGACCATCTGCTCAGGAGATATTAAAGTGCAAAATCGACAAGTGTATGCGCAAACATAAGTGCTGCACTCTTTTTCCCTGACTCTCATGATCAGATGGGACGGCATTTTGATACAACTGGAGACACCTGAGGAGCAGGACCAACAGCTTTATCATTTAAATCACAATTTCGTGCTTTTTAAAATTGCTATGCTTCTAAACGTAAATTTAAACTATGAATTCAATCTTTTATTCATGCCACAAGACTGGATATGGCGATCCTATATCTAATTATTAAAACAACAACTTTGTTAATACCCATTTCCGCAATAATCGATTTTAATTTTGAGCTTTAGGTGCTTTAGGAGGCGTGTGTAATACCGCCAAGTGCCTAACTCTGGGCGACTATTGAGATCTTCTTGGGGGTTCGATGGTTGGTTAATGATAAATATCAACCTTCTACAGACACAAATCGCACTCTTAATAAAACAGCGACTCAACTCGAAATTTGAAAGTAAGGCAATTTGTACTCTAATTCTATATGTTAAATTCTAATATTATATTTGTGTTAAATCTTTGCAATAGAGTTCAAATTTATTTAATCCAAAATACTGAGATAAGTTTCTGTTTTATTAAGGGTGCGAAATGTTTTGTTATAATATATTATATTATTATATTATAATAACGAAGTTTTATTGAATAATGTCTTCAATTCGTATTGTAGTAGACCAACAGCTCATTTTTTGAATTTAGGAACAGTGTCAATGCCAAGTGCTGTGGCGTCGAATCTCACAGGGCAAAAAATTGTGTGATTCACAAATTATTGTTTAGCCTGGATGTTCTTTGTGTCCGTTGTTTGAATGTTTGAAAACCTTCCGCGATACAGCAATTATTCTTAGTGCGGGACAAGTCTTATTCAATAAAGAAAGTAAACAAGAATACTAGTAAGTAATATGCCAATATATCAAAATATTAAAAAAATACGTTACTATCTATGTCAATGTTCAGTCTTCACAAACAGCAGTAATACTAATTTAATAAAAACGACAAGTTTACTAAGTACCATGTAACATTAACGATTTCTCTTACCAGTTAACATCAAAATGTCACATCCAGTGTTTTACAATGACACCATCGAGATACATAGGTACTAAAGAAACCATAGCCGTGCTATTCTGCTATAAACTCAACTCGAAATCGATTGTGGACTCGCCAGTAACCATGGTAACTAATTGTTATTAAAAACCACAAACTTTATCATCTGAGTGCCTAGTGTATGTTTTACGTTAAAGCGTTTATGACATGGCACTAAAAGAAAGTGTTACTTCACTTAATAAGAAAAAGTAGGTACTACAGTTGTACGAACACTAACCTTTGGTATTAGTGGACGATAGACATGTCGGAACCAACGACGATTCCTGTAGTAATATCAAGTCAACCTTTTCTGAAAGCAAATGTCCCTACGAAAGCTTTTGTGAATGAAGAAACTCTAGAAAATAGGAGTAAATGTGGGTGCCTGACATGTGCGCTATGGACTTCTATGTGTGTTAATTTTTGTAGTTGTCTCGCAGGCTGCTGTAAACTCATGATGGCTTGTAACACTAGCTAAATGAATGATTTGTTTAACTCTTAACTTCGGCGCATCTTATTTACATCCTGTGCTCTTCTTAGAACAGCGATAGCTCAGCAGCGATAGCTCAGTGGGGAGACCAACAGACTGCAATGCAGAGGGTCTCGGGTTCGAACCCACGTCGCGCACCTCTGACTTTCGGAAGTTATATGACTTTTCGAAATTATGTGCGTATTGATTGACAATTATTGCCTTCTCCGTGCCTCGGAGAGCACGTTAAGCCGTCGGTCCCGGCTGCCATGAATATCTATGGCAGTCGTTATTGGGAAAGTCAGTACCCTCTAATATCCTGACACTGGTCTAGCCTTAGGGTATCGTTAGCCTTCGGGTTGCGGAGGTCAGGTGGCAGCCGCTCCGTGTAAAAACTGATATCCAGTCAAATCCGGTTAGACCAGAAAAGCCGACCCCAAGTGACTTGGGAATAATAAAGGCTAAGAGAGAAGCTCTTCTTAGAACATTTAGTATATAATATATAATGAATAGGTACTATAATATATTATATAAGTACATTCATTGTTCTCGTATACGATAGATAATATTGTCTATACTGGCCAGTACGAGGCCTCTTTAGTGTATTTTCATATGGAATGTATAGACAGCATAATGTAGGTATAAGGTGCAAAGAATATAGGGCGGGGTCGCGATTATTGTTGTACCTATATACCTATGTACCTTACGAAGCCTATGATGCACGGAGGCATGCGCAGCTCATACGGATGTATGACTTGCGCATGCCTGCACCTAGACATGAAATCTCGTACATTTTCAAACCGATGATGTGGCCTGTGTTTTATAGTAGATATTAATATCCAAACATCTTAACAAACCTTAACAATAATACCTATTACTTATAAGTAGTACCGCAGATAATATAATATTATATTATCTTATCTTATGTGGGGGCCAGTCAGTGTAGACCGGCGACACTTCGACCCAGTGGGATCTTTTGTGTCGACACTCTCCCAATTACGACTGCCATAGATGTTCATGGCAGCCGGGACCGACGGCTTAACGTGCTCTCCAAGGCACGGAGCGCACATAATTTCGAAAAGTCATATAACTGCCGAAATGCAGAGGTACGCGACGTGGGTTCGAACCCGAGACCCTCTGCATTGCAGTCTGTTGGTCTCCCCACTGAGCTATCGCTGCTCCAGATAATATAATACTATACTATTCTCCATTTGGTTAGGTACTTAACTAAAGGTAAACGATCTTGATGTGTCTTTTTATCTAAAAACGCAGTTTAAAATAAAATGCTGCTAAAGATCAATGTAAATACAACAATAACGATTACTAAATCAATTTAACCGTTAGTTTAAGCAGTAGTTTATTTGTTTAATATGTGTTTGTATAAAAAGACACATCAAGATTGTTTACCTTTAGTTAAATACCTAACCAAATGGAGTATAGTAGTAGTA
The DNA here is from genome assembly GCA_930367265.1 of Catocala fraxini. NCBI lineage: Eukaryota > Metazoa > Arthropoda > Insecta > Lepidoptera > Erebidae > Catocala > Catocala fraxini. The sequence goes on from OV884047.1 coordinate 2,025,949, forward strand.
ACTTCTAACCGAACCTGAATGATTGCTTATGCAGGTTATTAGGTATTGAATTGTAGTTATGTAAATTTATATTGGTAAAATACTTCGTAAGCACTTCTTCGCCTGAGCCACAGGTTCAATCTAGTTCGGGCAAACAAACAAATGTATTTTTATAACTTAATAGTTCACTTATTATAAATTATTGTACCTACCTATTATTTAAATAAATATATAATTATTATAGAAATATTATTATAAAATATTGTAAAATTGTTATACTGAAATAATATTGCGTATCAATTATTATTTAGGTTTGTATAATTATGAGGTATATAGTGTAAAGGCTTGATTCATCATTCGTATATAAGACTAAAAGATTGTCTGGGTTAAGCAATTTAAATGTAATCTTAATCAACGGACTGACAACCAAATAAATCAATCATAGATCGCTCTACTACGTTTAATACGACCGCGGTCATCGTTTTGGACGTAAAGTTGTCACCTGACACAATGACAACATGGCATCTGATTTATAAATATAGTAAATACTATCACAGTGACTAATATTGAATACTATATGATTAAATTGTACTTGTATAGTATGTAAATAAATGTAAGGTCAAATTAAATTTTCAAAATTCAATGAATTTTATCAAAATATATGTATATTCAATTATATTTTGCTAAACGAAAAAGAAGTCATTTTTAATTTATTTTCTCTCCTGCAAGTGCAAGTGCACACTGTTGCCGGCGCCCATTGTTCAAGTTGTCAAGCTCCTATAGGGAGCGCTGTGCTGTTAGAGACCTGGGGCCTAATCACGGTTTTAAAGCATTATCATCGCATGCGAAAGAATGGGACAAGGTTAACTTTGTAATCTCATTTTAGCGCATGCAATGATAATGCTTTACGGGATATAACTAAGGACCTATAGGAGACATGGCAGCATAAAACTCCATTTATGTTAATGAAAATAGTTATATGTCATTTAAAATTTGATACTGATATATTTGCGCATAATTAATATTATAGGAAGAGCTAATTATGAAACATTTCACCACTCAATTTGGTGTTCTTTTTTTATATTACTTTCGAATAACATTTAGTGTAAGTAGATTATATAGTACACACAGCGACACATCAACCTAGACTTTGGACTTTGAACTATTAGAAGTTGAACGCTGCGAATCGTGCGAGAGAGTATGTTATATTTTTGTTACGCTCTATCCTTACCATTACATCGACACCACTATGCACTGTCTCTTTCCGACAATTCTCTATTTTGTATGTAGCGTAGTTATGCGTATATATGGTGTCTAACTTGATGTTTAGCCGTGTGTACATACTGAATCAATATGTGTCTAATTCATTATTTATCTAAATAATGATTTAAGATTTACTCATATTTTTGATTATAGAAATAAAATTAGCTATGGAAAACGTAAAAAAGTGGCTGCTAACAGGGAATTTTGCCTAAAGGAGCCACCCAAATCTCTTTGATTTAGATTTAAGTTAAAGATAGTAAATATTTTTGTATTGCACGATTATCTGACGACCGTAACATGACTACATGACAGATTTTTAAACGCTAATACATCTTATAAAATCGTTTTGTTTTCCTTATATTTGTTGTTAATTATGTAGCTTGACTCATCCCAATTTCTATTATGTGAACTGCTTACTATTTATTTCATCCACATTAGCATAAAATCACAATAAAGGTGTATTAAAAGATGAATTCGCAGCTTGGCGCAGAGAGCACGCTTTTGCGTTTTAGTTTTTTTGAAGAGGCGGTTAAATAAGGCTTTGAAATTGTATAAGTGCACAGAATAATATTATAAAGTTACGCGTTACTAGTATTGAGTTAAATAAAACAAATGGAAATAGTTTTGCATGGTTTAATCACACCGATAACAATACACATAAAATGACTAGATATACAGAGATACAACGATAAAATAGTTGAAATTGCTCATCTAAGGAGTATTATAGACGTAGATTATAACTTTATTTATTATCGAGTAACGCTTGTGGTGACTTTTCATTGCAATATAACGTGTTATTTTGTTATTAATCTGCATTAAAAAGACATGGCAACCATTTTATCGCAATTTTCATAACTATAAACCCTTATTACATAAACACAAACTTTTTGCTTTTAGCTAGCTGCTCAGAATACTTTGACTGCACAGATAGCGTAGGAGTTTAAGTGCTAGCCCCGTAACTGCCACTGCCAAGTGCTGTGGCACAATATACTTAGAGCAGTAGTTTATCTAAGACAGCTCGGCGAGTTATTAGCCTACTCTTGCGTTCGCGCTTAAGGTTGTTAAATATTATTTGCGTATTATGAGCAGCACTATGTTTTTATTTATGTAATATAACGTGTATTATATAATATAACGCAAGAGCAGGCGAACGCGAGCGGGCGTGCAGCGTAGTTACTTAAACGACCGATCACACGACACACTCACTGTACGGCTCACACTGCCGCCACAGTATTCCACCGTATATTATGCTAATGTGTGCATGGCAGCGCGTGCGTACATGGCGCCCGGCGCGCACGCACACATTCAAACTGGCAGCGGCACATTTCTATGAAGATGACTTACTGGTCTTAGTATACTGTGGCTGTGGTGTCAAATATCACAGAGCAAAGAATTGTGTGATTCACAAATTATTGTTAAGAGTCTGGGTGATCTTAGTTTGAAGGTTTTTTAAATAAGCCCGCGATACAGCAATCACTGCTAGTGCGGGCGTTGTATTATAAAGAAAGTTAACAAAAAAACTAGTATGAAATTTATCCATTTATAGAAATCATAAAAAAATACGTTAAGTCTAAGGATATCAGGTTTAGTCGTCAGAAAAAATATAGGTACGTTAATTTTTCTCAATGTTCAGTGTTCACTAACATCACTCGAAAATAAACTACAAGTAATACTAATGTAATAAAACGACTAAAGTTTTCTAAGTACGATGTAACATTAACGATTTCTCTTACAGTAAACATCAAAAGATCACATCCAGTGTTTTACAATGAGACCATCGAGATATATGTACATACTAGAGTAACCACAGCCGTGCTATTCTGCTAAGAACTCAACTCGAACTCGATTGTCGACTCACCAGTAACCATGGTAACATACTGTTATTGAATTAATCATGATAAAAAACATATTTTATCAGCTAGCTTGGTTGGCTAAGTTTGGTAATAAGATTTAGCAGAATAGCATAGCTCATATTGGAAGTAGAATAATATAAATATTCTGTAAAAGTAACAAACGCCACGTGTAGGTATGTACAAATTCGCCATGATTCATTCGAACGATATTCGAATACGACGAACGGGTACATATGAATAGTATTGTTATTCGAATGCAATTGCGTACATCGCTTACAACAGACAATATTAGATATATCATATATCATCCATATTTTTAATTATATATTATTTAAAGAAATTATATTCACAATTGAAAAGTGATTAAAATAAGAATATTAACAATATTTTCTGTAATTTATATACTTAGCTTTTTGTTAGTGTATATTGGTTAACAAATACATAGCCTTACACTTCTAGACAGAGGTGTACCCTCGTAGGTATTAGAGGGCGCACCTATTATCGTTTACCGGCCAAAGTTCCAGTCTCCATGCTGTTACTGAAAATTTCATTGTAGAAAATTCCAATAACGGTTTGCCCAACCCGATCACTGAACCCGATGTGCCTCCAAGTATTATAGTTTACTCATCTAAAATTGTCTGAAACGTCTATGTCTTAGGCCTCGTTTAGAGAGACGCGGGGCGTTGCGCGGCGCGTCGAGCGTTCTTCCGGTCACGGAGAAGCGGCGCGTCAAGTGGCGGGCGGGGCCCGCGGCATTGCACTCACAAAGACAAACACACGACAATGTGTACTTGTGTTTAAGGAGACGCGGATCGTTGCGGCGCGTGGTGCTGGGGCGGAATTATGGTGTCCGCCGCGGCTGCAGTGGCGAGCACCGCAGCTACCACTTTTGACAGTCTTCTTTGAACATCTTTCAACGCAGACGTGTCGTTACAATGAACTATGATTTCATCGATATATTACTATAAGATAATTGTTACTTAAAGCATGAGTGTTTTGTATACTGCTAGAGGAGAACCAACAAACCGATTAACAGACGAGCGATGCGACGCGGCGGGCGAAGCGTGAACCGCCGCGAGCAAAGCTCAATATGAAACAAAACGCGCGTGAACACGTTAGTGCCTGAACGCTCTCATACATTCCCATATGTTTGAATTGACCGCGCGACGCGATGTCGGACGCGCCGCGCAACGCTCCGCGTCTCCCTATACGAGGCCTTACTTGTAACAGCAGAGTAATCGTTAATGTCTAAATGGATAAACTATACATAGAGTTGATAGCGATGAGATAAAGCTTAGAGAAATGTAATCTATTTCTATAAATATACAAATGATATTTTGTTATTCATCTATGTAAAACAATTCGGTACTTTGGGAATATCCGAATGCTATAAACGCATTTATATCTATATTTGTAATATACAAACCTCAAATTGCTGAGCTGTTCCCTTGAAATAATATAAATATAATTAATTACAAATAATATATAACAATTACTTATTATAAACTCGACATTATAATTAGTCATAGATGTAGATACACCTACCGCTGATAAAATATAATTATAAATAATTACGTTAATTCTTTGTTTCGGCTTCGCCTTGTGTGTGGAATATTGCTTAAAATTTGAGGTTTGTGAATATTTAACTTTTGCATATCTATTAATTGTTACAACATTGATATATTTATTTAAAACTACTTATGTATAATCTCTCAACTTTGGTGTTTATTTGGTTAAAATACTTTAAAAGCAAGACAACTTCAGATTACCTATATAGAATCCACAAATAAGTATAAAGAGATTATGTCGCTTATAAAATAAAATTATGACCACCCAATAAATGATTTATATAAAAAAATAAATGTCAAATTGAATGTAACTAAAATATTTAACCACTTTTTGATGTCTAGATTTAAAATATTTTATAAAAGCATCTAAAATTGTCATGTTATTATTATTTTAAATATTATATCCTAATAAATTTATTTTAGAAAAATCACTCTAAATTGCCTAGCTAGTTATTTTGTATGCTCACTATAATGGACTGGACAAACACATGGAACGGGCTCAGGGGATATTAAATACAAAACCAAAACTGCAATAACATATGTTAATAAAAGAAAATGACATGGAAATCGCCATCATTTTCAAGTAGTGTGATACGTGATAGTGAGCATTATTATATTCGAATGACTTTCTAGTTTGGCCACACAGCGTACATCTTATTCGAATAAAATGCAATTGATTTTGCGTACGTTGCCATTCTCACGTTTGCGGAACTGGTTACAAAGTTTTTATGGTACGACAGAATATTCGTATAGGGCTAATTTCAATAATAAAGGACTTATGCACCATTTGTTATTTGCTATCTATAGATTCATTTACATTGCTATCAATGTCAAAGAAAACTTTTTAAAATTGTATATATATTATGATTTTAAACTATGTACACACAGCGACACATCAACCTAGACTGTTTGGACTTTGAACTATTAGAAGTTGAACTTTGCGAATCGTGCGAGAGAGTGCGTTATATTTTTGTTATTTTGTCTCATTCACGCGGAACGGGACGCGAAGCTCTATCCTCACCATTACATCGACACTACTATGCACTGTCCCTTTCCGACAATTCTCTATTTTGTATGTAGCGTAGTTATGCGTATATAGGGTGTCTAACTTGATGTGTAGCCGTGTGTACAGACATAAATAATACGTATGTATTATTTAAAACGGGCCCCGTTCCAGTATATCCAGTCCATATTTTAATCGCAATATACAACGGCTTTTAATTGGAATGGCAATCGCCCGGACTGTTTAAAATAGTTATACAAGTAAATCCTCTAGAAAATATAGCTATAATATTTTCCAAAATCTTTTAAATCTATGAATATGAATTTGGTTTTGGAAGTATAGACTAGAATGCTAGGAAACCACTTCAAGAAGTATTACACTGCGAACGAAAAGATGGCGATACCAACGTTTACTACGGTTGGTAACTATTTGTTTAAAAAAATAAGTACATGAACATTATTAATCTGCAAACTATAACAAATCAATGTATCTGGTATGGAAGAAATCAGGACAATATATTGGTTGCTCAATGAACGATACTGATGATGATGATGATGTCTACGGTAAGCGAGATAGCTGCCTACATTATTATAATGTACTCAATATTTATAAATTCAATTTTGGCATTTGATATAATGGGCTCAGTACGAACGTACTAAGCTGCTAATTAATATTTTATTTTCTTTCATTAATTTCTTGACAACAATAAACCACAAAATAGATTAATTTTAGCAATGACCGTACGTCACTGCAATTATTAGTGTCAATTGCACATTCAAATGAAATTAAATTGCATTGTTACTAATCTGTGACGTTACCTGTTCAGATAACTAATTGCAGTTATTTATACATAATAATCACGTGTGTATTGATTAACTTTTATTCACCAATTTTACCTAAAGTAATGTTTAAATGATGTGGTCACACATTTATTTATTTTATAATTATTATATTTATATATTATTATGTGTGTGTGTGTGTGTTTGGTGTAAGTTTATATATTAACGGCCAATAAAATATCAATGCATAAAAATAACGATTAGAAGATATTATAAATATACGTAGGTTTTCTTTTCTTATTATTATATATATATATATATATATATATATATATATATATATATATATATATATATATATATATATATATATATATATCAATAATTACATTGCTAAATTTTTACTAACAAACTATGAGTTAAGTTGTATATAAAATGATAATTATTATAACATGTTAACTAAATTATCGTATATAATTTAATACTAGGGCAGGTACGTTGAAATTCACGATTGTGACAATGATATGATGTTAGAGTTACTTAAAAACGCAGGAAATAGTTCATAATTATTAGAATATAGTTTTCCATTAACGTTACATCGATTAATTAAGCGAATAACATCGCATAAAGCGTTCATTACAAACGCGCGAAAAAATATGTAAGACAGTAGTAGTCAACAAGGAGTCTTTGAAATATACCGAATGAAGTAAATGAGCGTAAATGTAATGTATTCTAACTCATTTGTAAACGATGCTTTTGAAGGCGCGATTTTATTCGATTCGCCAATCGATGTTAAATAATGCTTGAAACGCCCGCACATTTTTGACGAGATTAACATTGGACGTAACCCAAGACCAACAGAACCAAATCGTGACACATCATGTAACAATTCTCTACGCATCTTTAATAAACGGCGTGATTTTAATTGCGTCCCCCTCTCCTACAGAAAAGCTAGTGTTTGGCCTGGTCGTAATTTAGGTGTGATTCATACATGTCAGAGAATACATAGCCAAGCCGCTGCCTACTGTAATAATAAATACTCTCTTTTAACCTAGTTTGAAGTCAAGTCATAGCAATTGGGAAATGTCGTAGCAGTTACTTTCCAGAGATTCCACGTACGTGGGAGAAGTGATCTCTGAATGTGTACAGTTTTCAACGAGAACATTTTTGGTTCTGTTAGTTGAAAGTTGAAAGACTTTAACTAGCACCCATGTGAAAACGCAAGGTCTATATTGATTGTTACGTATTATTCCTATCGCTGTTAGAGCAGCTGACCTTATAGTTGGACGCTGTATAAAGCTAGAAGACTCACAAGCCAAGTTGCTAGAAAATCTCGATAAGTACAAGTTTGAATATATCTTTACAAGTTTAAATAGTTTCATAGAGAATGTTAGTTGTGGAACTACAGGTATTAGAAATCTAACAATTATTAATAACAAAAACATCTATGTCGAAGTCGTATTGTGACGCTATATCTTAGATAATTTAAGATAATTTTATGCCTACTACTAAAATTTGTATGGATAATCTCAGGAACTACTGAACCGATTTGGTATATGAATGTGATGCAATGCGATAGCTTAAGTCTCGTAGAAAGATATAGAGAATAATTATATTTTATAAAATTTATAAAATATAATTATATTAAGTATGCATTATTATAATTTAATTATGTTTAAATATTGAAGCTGAAGTTAAGTATATTGATACTTATTGATATTATTTATACGGCATGAAAGGGTATGGTCATATAATTATAATGGTAATGTGAAAGATCTTATGCATAAAATGAGCTTCTAACATCGCACCAAAAATTCATACCGTATCGCCTGTATATTGCCGAAAGAGAGAACAGACTTATATAAAATCGTTGCTAGCAAAAGGAGGTGCACCTTTTGCCACCTATATTTTTAAGTCCTATGTTATTTACGCAATCTTACTCTTGTCTACTAGGCACTGACTTCGTGCTGCTATTGGGGATATTGTAGCAGGAAAATACAAATAACACGTGTAGCGTAAATGCTACACGGATATCTACCACGACAACTCACTTGCTAAATCATGGTCAAGTTAATGAATATAATATGACGGATGACCATACCTTTAAAGTACTTGTACTTGTTATTGTCTGTGGGTTAGCAAAACACTCGAAAGTATAACAGTAGCGTATAAATAGCAAGAATGAAGTTCTATAGACACCATATACACAGTGTACCATTATAAATATCGTAGCTATATGCACAAAATTAAATTATGTGGCGAAATGCGAATATTTTTATCACAAAAGTGATGAGCATTGGTATATACCAGTTACTTTTGGATGGTAATTAAGTACTTATTAACATTTAATACTATTATTATTTTATTTATATTAATAAATATTATTTCATCTATTTTCTGATAATAATAGACACCGAATACGATCTAAAACTACATATCTATATTCTAGACATAAGTGATGGAAGTCTGTTTCACTGCCTTTGTAATTTATCTATACGATTTAAAATCGTTATAATATATTTTTTATATTAAGATATATTTAAACAAATTTAAATCTCGAAAATTTATATTTATAAATATAATGACTAATAAATTTAGGATTGTCACTTTTTTGCCACTTGCTGGACGTCATTGCCATTCGGGCACTAAGGTTGGCAGTGAATACTTGTAAACAATTAAAAGCACATATAACGCGTGGCAGTTAAAGCGCACTAATTCGTTATCGACTTTATAAGTGGCACAGATCTTATATAACTCTAACGCTTTTTATAATTAATAATTATATTTTATAATAAATAATAATTAATTATAATAATAATTGCACGTTTATAGTACACGAAATAATCGAAATGGCAAATAAAATACCCTGTGATGTTGTCCTATACACTTCTAATTTTAATGTGAATAATAATTATATCTTAGTTTATAGCAATTATAATGAGAAACAGCGATAAGTAACATCTTAAAAGACTATGTGAGTATTAACAATAATCAAAAATAATAAATATAAATATAATTATATACTTATGACATTTTATTAATATAATGAAATTAATAATAAAAGCGTGATTTAATGAATAAGTATTTTGTATTAATAGTATAGTTTGGAATGTCATGGCAAAACTATTTATGTAGATGAAATACGAACTTTGACGAATATTCGACATTGATACACTATGATAAATGATGAAAACACACCAGAAAGGTTTCATAATAAATATTATATAAATACCTATTATGATATTCATAAAACCAATCGAATGTTACGATTATTTAAAATGAATTCGAATAAAAATCGATGTTACTTGATTATGTTATCGTTTATTCAGATAATTGCTCTGCGCCACTGTCTAAATAAGTAGTAATAGATAATTCGATTTTTATTCGAATGTGCTGTATCGACGACGAGTATAATAATTAATAATCGAATGCGTGAATACACTACACATTTGATAGATACATATGTCCAGGTCAATACAGCGCATGGATGCAGACGCACTCACACAGATGCGGATTTCAAGCGAAGAACAAAGCTGTACGTACGCTATACTTATTTCTATGTGTGTGTCGAAAGCCACGCGTTGTAGTAAACCGGCCCCATGTTCTGTGACACAACTGTCGTATCATTTCAATTTTAATAGTATCATTTCCGCAACAATATAATATAGTAAATATATTAAATTAAAAATTGAAATAAATAAGATACCTTTATATATCAGTTTCTTTGAAAAGACTGTTAGGACTGTCAATATTGAACTGTATGTATCGCGAGTTGGGTGAGTCTGCAACTGGTTCAGTTAGATTGTCCTGATCTTCAGGCTTGATATGTTTAGGTGATGATTCAGAATGAAACTCCTGGCGGAAATTGCCTGAAAACAAAACATAGTCGAATTTGTAGGCAATTTTGAAGTAGTTATAAGGCCGATATATTTTTTAAATTTTAATTCTGATTATATCGATGCGGTCATTGATATACAAAATACACAAGATACACATCAGTTACGTAAAAAGCTCATCAGAAAATAAGCGCTTAAATTCAAATAAATTATAAAATGTATATTTAAGATTGATTTTTCTTTAATCAATCAGAATTTGTGATACCTTTTTCTCCGTAATGATTGTGAAGACATTAGAATAAAACTTCATATTGTCATATTTGTCAGGAGCTTGTATATATCAAAAGTATCTTGGGACCTTTGTGAATCAATGTAAGAAATACATATTTTGGCCTGGCTTTATACTATATATAGAATATGCACACAAGATTACTCACATTAGGTCATAAGTCGAATAGTTCGAATAGTACTAAAGATATTTTGATCAAAAATCACTGATAGGATTTTGGCCTTACATATTCAATAATATAATAGGTTGAAATTTGTACTTGCTGTTTATTTTTGTTGGAATACGTTTGTGGCGGTTGGATTAGGTGGTATCCCTGTTTTTTACAGGACTTTATATATATATATATCTTTCGTTTTCCTACAGAGTAGTTCGGTATGTTTTATTCCAAAAGGTACGGAATACAAAATTCTAAATATAAAGTATTTGTTTTCAATTTTAAATCTGGTTTATTTTAAATGCTATTTGCAGTTACAAATAAAATAAAGTGCGGAAACAAACAGTCAACTGCGTTTTTAAACGAACGTTTATAATGATAATACAATTATTAATCTGTGAGATACATACTTTGCTATTTATTTATCTGACAGAAAAACGCTAAAACATTTTGTCCGATCCGGGAACCAACCCCAAGACCGTTTGAAAGTCCATATGACACTAAGCGTATTTTAGAGCGGGGGTTACAATCGGTAGTCCTTATAAACTGTTAGGCCACCACAACCGTAGTCCAAAATGTAAATCTAATTTTAATCTATCAAACTACAATAAAATATCAAAACTAAAAGCCAATACAACTAAATGCAAAACAACAACAAATAATACTTACAAAGCGAAGCATACGACACTACACTGTAAAGAACAACATTAACAAATAGCACATATGACTCGCGAAGAACAAAGTCGTTACTATACATACAACGTTATTTGACGCAAAACGATTAATTTTTATATTCATGTATATTTCTTGATTCTCCCTTTGTGTCCTAACCCAGGGTAAATAACCAAACCAAACAATTTCAATTCTTATGACAATTTAAAACATCTAAAGAAAACGCATTGTATACTGCCAACATCAGATTCACCAAAATCATCCGAGTTCGCTGTTAGGATTGTTTACGTATTGAATAGAATATGCTGACATTGATAAATAGATAAAAAGAAAATCAAGGGTTTTCCATTGTATAGGTGCTATATAATATGACCACACCTTTCTGTTACACGATAGCGTGGTTAAAATAAATGTTCTTTATCAACTAAATTGGTTACCATAATATAATATAGCTTTCCACGCACTTTCATATATTTAATCAGCACATCTTTCTATACATATTATTTAGTTCATAGATGCGTCTGCTAAAGACACACGCATTCACACTTCGACACACTATCGTATCATGTGTATCGCAGTGCGAAAAACCCCACAGCAGACTGTCTGGTTACCCCGCAGTAAAACGAGATATAATATAGATACGACGTTGTTCTATTCGCGAAAAGAAACAAAATAAAATAAATATAAACGAAGTCAGTGCATATAACGTTTATTAACGTACACACCACATCAGTGGCTTACAATAATTAAATACGCATATTACGCATTGAGTGAACAGCTGTGGCAACACTGGGTATTATTTATTTAAATGAATTATTGTACTTAAGTAATTTCATTGCGTCGTAAATCAGCGACGCTGAGTTGGTCAATTTTAGGTGGAACAGTCTACAGGTTGACTTGAAGGTGGTTGGAAAGATTTTCTTTTTTTTAAAAGGACATCTCCCTCACTTGACATAATTCCTGTGTCGCGGGACTGTAGGACTTTACTAACATTCAAACAACGGATACAAAGAACACACAAACTCGGAACAACCATTTGTGGGTCACACAAATTTTTGTCCCGTGGGGATCGAACCCACAACACTCGGCGCAGTGGCAGTGGCGAGGCGACCCCTTAAACCACTATGCCATCCGTGCAGTACTATTGAAAGAAACTTATGATCAAAATAGACTGCAAAAGGTTTTAAATGGGTAATTAATCTGTCAAGTCGGGATATCAGACATAATTACACATCTATTGTGCCTGGCCATTGGTGTGCCGCTGCACCTTAATAGGTCAAAAACCCATATAATGTCTGCTTAGATAGTCTAGCACCCAGTTTCTGGCAGGTATTACGTGTCAAAATCAAACTCATTTAAAATTATTTCATTGGGTGTTGATCATTCGTTCAGCCAATCACAACAGTTGACATAAATTTTCCTATCTGTTATATGAATTTTCTGTTGATCTACCTTTTAGAAACTGTGGGTAATGTCAAGCTTTTGTTCATAGATGTACATAATATATGCTTGAAGTAGATGGAAGTATTCAGAATATATGCCTGCCAGAGCATGAGTAAGCCAGCCAGAAGGCTGGCTTACAGCTACATGCCGTTTATCGAAAATTAATTATTGATCAAGGATTTGAGAACTATTCAGTTGAGAGGTAGCAAAGATTAGTTAGTGATATCTTTATAAGGATGGATATTTTATAAAGATATTGCATAATTTTCAATAAACGGCTTGTGGCTCTTAACTAAACCAACTAACACTCAACGCGCCCAAGTTAATTAATACTAAGCTAGTTATTAAATATTTGAGAGTGCTTTTAATATAAAACTGCTCTCAAATACTTAATCTACTTAAGTAAGGCTGTTAATTGACGTGTCCAAGAATTGTTTACACATTTTTATAGAAATAAAGATTCTTGACTTTGAATGTTTCACGAATTGATTTGCTTATACAGTTTTCAGTGTCATCAAAACATATTATATAAAGTGTTCACACTATATTTCTGAGACTGGAAGTTTCCGCCAGTCGCCAATTACATGCGGTACAACAAATAAATAATTTTCAAAATGATAATAAATATAACTATAATTTTAAGTTATGTGTATATTTATTGTAAAATACCCAGTGTTGCTACATAAGAAACAATAAAACTAAAAGTGTTGCCAGTCTTAAATAAAATAGTGACTTTAAAAGTAAATAAAATAGAAACAATGGTAACTAAGCGACTTTTAATTAATTTAATAGGTGAATATACCAAGTAGATTTATAATACTTTTTTAATTGATCATATTTGGTTGATTTATTTAGTTTCAAAATATTGTTTTCTGTTTACGCAAATATTATTCATTGAAATTAAACTACTACATAAGGATTTCATCGCGTTGATCGTTATTATGCAATGTCCAATAACATTACATAGAGTTATGCTTGTACAGTCAGAAAGATACGTAGCTGAATATATATGTATGTATTTAAAATCCTAATTATTAAACTGTGTGAATGGAACAGTCGCAAAGGGAAGACCTAGGCGAACGTTTCTTGATCAGATCGGGGACGTTCTGGATAAAGGCCAGGTTAAGAGCACCTTAAAGCGCTCGAGCACGTATGAGGAATGTTATGAAAGTGAACGAAGCCAGAGAAGTGTGTCAGGATCGCAGCCAATGAAAATCCGTAGTCTCTGCCTACCCCTCTGGGAAACAGGCGTGAATCTATGTAAGTATGTAATTATTAAACTGTGTTTAAATGAACTATAATTTTACTACAAACTAGGTTTTGCCCGGGGCTTCGCACGCGTAAAAGAAACCTTCAGAATAGGTTATGTTAGACAGAGTACTTTAAAAATAAAATATTGCCTATTACTTGGTGACACAATTTTTAAAATCGGTTGCCTAGTTTTTGTGTTTAATCCTTACAAACAAACAAACAAAATATCTATTCTTTCTTCTTTATAATATTAGCTATGATTAATAAACTATCAGGAAAAGGAAATTAAATCCTGCATGTACATATCGATTTTGTTGCTGTCTGTAGATTCCTGGAGACTTACATTTCATAGCTATGTTAAGTTCTAATCACTAGAGGGTAACCCTACTGCCGTTAACCGAGCAAGGTTCCTAAGTCCGAGCTACTCCTGACAATTTCCTAATCACAAGCAGACTCAGACTGAATATGACGGTTGCCCTGGCCGAAATGTTAAGTGTTTAGAATAGGTTTAAATACCTAACATGATCGTCGACGACACGGTAAGTACTAACTAATAGTATTCCCCTCGTTTACAATTTACATTCTACATAAGCGTAGAAACTATAAAAGAAATAATAATAATGTCCTCCAGACCGAACTTCGGTCACGGCGGCCAGTCTTAACGTTTACTGGCCATCTGCACAGGAGATATTATAGTGCACAAGTTTGTGCGCAAACACAAGTGCACTCTCTGTTCCCTAACTCTCATGACCCGATGAGACGGTAACCCAGCAAGACCGGAGAGAGATCAGGCGCAAGACCAACGGCTATACGTGCTTTCCGAGGCACGGGGGTGTCTGACACCGCCAACTTCCTAAGTAATCGCATTCACTACCGCTGCGGCACGGAGGCAGTTAGAAGAAATGAAACAACACAAGAACAAAAGAAATATTAATATGATAATTAGCTATTACATCAATATTTTAATTTTATTACGTTGAAAGGGTTGCTTTTTAGTCTGTTTGTAGGGGACAGCCTAGGCAGAGGCGTAAAAACCCACAATTTACTAGCCATAATTAAATCCCACATAATGGGTAGGAAGTCATAACCAGCAAGGTGATAAGCGTCTTCTGGCCAAACACTGCTACTGTTACGAAAGCATCGGGCTAACCATCGTGGTGTTGAGCTAACTAAGCGGAAAAAGGACTACGCGACAATGGTGTGCGAGCGGTGACAACCGAATGACCCCGGCACAGCAGTACTGCTAGTCGTACTGCTAGCTGAGTAACTGTAGGTTCTTTACGTACTAACAGTTATTATTCTTCGCTAGTATCGACAGGTTTCTAATAGAAAGCCCAATAACGCTGTTCTAGAAGTTAGAATTGATTGCAAGAACTTCACGAGTAGTACTTAACGTTTGTTATGGTACCAAAGAGGCAACAAAGCACACATTATTCCAGAATTAAACTTAGTTTTAAGTTTATCACAAAATAAATCAACCAAGTTGTTGTATCTTTAAAACTCGCCAGTAATACATATAACATGTATTTAAAAACACTTGAGCATACAGACTAGATTTTATATAAACCATTTGGTATAAATTTTATATTACAATAGCTGAGTAATCATATAAAATTAATTAAAATTATATTAATATATTGCATTGCAAACTATACCCCCTAAAATTATTTAATTTAACAATAATATTTTAGGAATGGTCTTTTAGGAATCAATGAGTACTTTCTTTGTTTGTATAAATACTTTTTGAATCGCGCTCTATGTTCGAATATCGAACGTTTAACTAGAGCTGTGACTCAGGGGGTTTAGTCGATTAATTATAACAATTATAGTAACGTTGTCGACTAGTAGTAAACACATCGAAGTCACTATACACAATATAACTTATTATAGTACTATTCAGACATTGATATGTTAAAATAAAATGCATGCGCTAAATTCCATGCGTGTCAGTTTATGGTATTATTACCATATTTAGTCAGTAACCATTTACATGGTTGATGTGAAAAAATTATGTCAAAGTGCCATACAATAAAAAAACTGCACAAACAATGCATTGTCAGAGCAAGCTGATCGGTATCTTCGATTTTGTAATATCTATAGTTTAAAATTACCGTCAAAACTAGCATTTTTTTAAAAAGAATCTCAAAATTATTGTACTAGACGACCGTTCACTTAACTTTTCAATCAAAGATTCCTTAACCGTTATCAATAAACTAAACATCAATCACCGAAAAACAACAAAATCGAAGATAACAATCGCCTACAAAAATAAAATCGACTAAACATCGAATCGAAAACACTAGCAAGCTTAAGAACAACACTTCGTCAAGCCAGTACAGTCACACTTCACTTTGCGCGCTCGCCGTCTACAAAAACCGTAACACTTCAACGCTAAACAACACAAACCACTCTTTTTACTACCCTCCGACTTACAAGATTCCCTACTATTCAACCTTTGCAATTCCGGTATCGGTTTAATATCATCTTTATTGTTCAACAGCCTATCTAATCGAGATTTTAATTGCGTAGGCGATACGCTTCTATCGTGGCTGAGTTTAGTCGATTTGCTTGTTAAATCGATTACTTCGTTTGACAAATCGGATCCGGACGAAGCTTCGACGTTAGGGCTGTGCGAGTCGACACTTTCGGGTGTGTATGGATCGACACACTGCCGCACACAGAGTAATGTATTATCGACATCATTAACGTAAATGCCGTCATAACTACAATAGTCCGCTGAAGTTATTTCTACGTGAGGTATCCTTAACATAGTTTCGTTTAAAGAACCAGTTCTCGTTCGTCTGAGCTTAGATTCGTCGGTTAACTTGTCTGGGTGGGAGCACGAAATGTCGGGTAGTTTGAGTTTTTTATTCGCGTAAAGGTCGGGGTCTGTGGGCATTCTCGGGAGTCTGGGAGGTAGCAAAGAGAGCGTGGAAGGCAGCCGGGTGGCGCTGGCGCATATGGTGCAGGGGAATCTGTTGTTGCAACAGTCTAATGTACCTCTGTCGCATTGTAGCATCACTCGCAGGTAGATCGGCTGGAAGAAAACACGATAAGTTAAATAATGAATCGATTTATATTGTTGGCATAGGCAGGCAACTGTCTGGCAGCTCGTACCGCGGCGCAGTCAGCAATGACCGCGCCGCCGGTCACACGGATGGCGCGGGCACTGAATGTCTTTTTGATATTTGTTATATTTTAGTCGAATGAGGGCCATTGCGCTTGAATTCACTATTAGAGGTGCTAGTGGATAGTAAGGTTTCTAGAGCTCATACTCTATAGTTACTTCAACAGTAACCATAGAAATGATTACCGTCAAATACAATTTTTGACAGCAGTTATGACAGGATTGCTAAAACCTTACTCGCTAGTGCTACCGACTGGTGAGCACGGAAACGATAGCCCTCATTATATGTTTTTATGTATATCTGTCATATTTGGTTTAAATAAGTAATATTATATCATATAAGATATAAATATTATTGTATTAACTTGATTATATTTGTGATATGATTAATATTAATAGTTGTTGTATTGATTGGAAATAAACGTACGGACGGTAACTGGTGGGGGCAACGCGCCGCTCCTTACAACTATCATGATTGTGTGATCTCTCGAGAGCGGACGTTGTGCCCACTGTGTGCTGTGTGTACCTAAATACTGTTTGTTGAGTATTATTTACCCATAAACGTGTGTGCACATCACAATATCTATACGTTTAAAAGATACACACTTCTTATAATATGCATTTATTAATGTAGGTAGGGATCCTTAGGTGTAGGTAGGGTCTATAATTGTAGGTAGGCGTCTGTAGTGGTTTGGTAGGTAGTATACCTTATGGTCCCCCATACAGGCGTCAGGCCCGATGACGCCGTAGACGGCGCGGCGGCGCGGCGCGGGGTCTGCGCCCTCGGACTGGTTGCGCACCAGGCGGCGACGGGAGCCCGAGTCTGTGTCGCACATCCTGGGGACAGGTCATATACACTTTCATTTTATATATACATAGTTTCATGTCTAAGTTGAAATCCTAATAATTAGGAGTTATAATTTTTTTATGAAATTCCGCTAACTGCTATGTAATAGGCGACAGTAAGAACTGACTCATTGATTTATTAACAATCCTTTGGGAACATTGCTTTTTTGGGTAAAAGGTACCCTATGTCCTTTATACCTGCCAACGTATATGCAAAATCATAATGATCGGCATCCGTAGTCTCTGCCTACCCCTCTAGGAAACAGTCGTCAATCTATGTATGTATTTATAATGATCGGTCAAGTAATTAAGGCGCGAAAGCTTAACAAATAACCAAACTCATATTCGCATTTATAATACTACACACGCATTCTAATTATTGTGTTAATTTAAATTGTTTGACTAGCAACAACGCCGTATGTGCTCATGAATCAATCATTATCATTTCATGTCATCAAATCGCATATTTTAATTTCTTGATTAATATAGGTTATATATAATATATTTTCCAATATATATGGACACGTCTGTGGTGCAGCGGTAATGAATGCGACTGCTGTGCATGAGGTCTTGGGTTCGAATCTCAGGTCAGGCCAACAATAAGTTATTTATTTATTTATTTATTGAACATGGGAAAATAAACAGTAGTATATTAGGAGGATACATTGAGTGCTTAACACTAAACTTAACAAATATACTACCCACTACATTTTCCACAGATTACTTGTAATACTTAAATTTAAAACTATAAGCAAACAATAGCTGTCATCTCGAGTTAACCAATAGTAGCACAGGTTAACTTAGTAACATCGAAAAAGAAAAAATAGTTAGAAATTATAATAACGGGCTATGGTACGTAAGCAAGTTAACTAGAATTAATTAAGTGCGTGCTTTACAAATAGTATAAAGTTTTAATTATGCCTATTAGAAAAATACTAAAAAATAATATATATAAAATTAATAAAAATCTTATCTAATATATGCCTCCT